>JAPQNM010000024.1:2055623-2155623 GCA_029783475.1 Metacarcinus magister
TTGATTGAAATGGAATCTGCTAGAATGGTTTCACTTTCGGCGACCTCTCAGTTGAAGTGGTACTGCTGGGAACAGACGCCCTTGTGATCATTCTGTTCAATCTTCAGGTCACTTCTCGGGAATGGTTGGCTAGTAGTGGGTGAGTCCGGCACTCTCATCAGTATCAGTCGCTTGAATACTTGCCGGGAGCACGGGCGGGGTGAGAGGCGAGGAGCACACTGTGCTGGTTGGCTGAGAGAAGTGGTCGCTGCACACAACAATCGCCGGTGGAAGAAGAATGTGTGGTTCATTGTAATGTTCTGAAAGACTGGCCACGAACTTTTCCACCTGCCAAGAAGGCGGCGGCAAGGCATCCTTCCAGTACTTATTGAAAGGAGGATGGGAAGAAATGCGAATGTGTAAATGGCTGACTGGGGAAAACCACGTCGAAGTGTTTGGTGCAGTGCCTCGGTGGCCCTGCCAGGCTGTGTAGTGCCCGTGTATGGGTGATGCCGGTGCCCACTGCTGCCTGGACTCTGCTCACGCCCTCAGTACGTGACGCCGACTCGGCAAAACGCAAAAGCTACCTAATTGTCCTTCTTTTCCTTCTCTGGAGAAACTTGAGCGTGTTTCATTGTTACCTTATTCCAGACTCTCCATTATGTTTCACTTTACTCTTCCCAGGAACATTATTGGAGTGTAGAGATGAAAGGAGGTATTACACAGCGGCTTTCCTTCCACAGTCAACTGGAAGGAAAAAAATTGCTTGGACGTGCGGCTATTGACGTCATGTCCTCAAACCGTGCGTTTTCGCTCGGGTGGAAAGCATTCCATTTTTTGTGTGGAGCTAGCATACTTTTTGAGGTCTCATTTAGATGTTATAGAATTTGTGTCACGCCACCAAAGGTAGTCAGTAGCCATGTAGATTAAGTGTCAAGTTTGTGTTTTATGTACTTGTGTTGTTCTCCCACCTTGCAATAGTGTGGTAACCCGGATGTCATGTGTCCCTTGTGTGCAGAGTAAGGAATTCTTATAAACCACAGTCTTAAAGATCAAGGAGAAAGAATTGAGCTCAGAAGCAACGCGCAACTTATACATCCCGACCGATCCTTTAATTTCCATCACTATGTTGTTATATTGTATAATTGCCTGCTGCTCTTAAATGGTGTCCTTGGTGAAGTTATTGTTACTGAAATGGCGAGCTTGTTTCCAGTATGCTGTTGATCGCTTACAATTATGATTTTCTCTAGACCTATCGAGCATTGGCAGGAAATTCTCGATGCGGAATTAATGGCATTCGTAACATGAAAATAATATGTATAACAACAAATTATACAGGAAGCAACGTGATTCATATAACGTACTGTACCTGCAGCACGAGATTAAACTTTAAAAAGAAAAGCAAAAAATGTCTTAACATTCCCTCGTCCTTGTTCCCTCCCAGTGTGTTGGAGGCTGCGAGCTGGTGCCCTCATGCGTCCTTGCCCCATCTAGTGGCGGACCGTCAAACTTCACCAAGTTGTCGCACCCCGTTTCTAGATTCAGATCTGGTTCGAGCTTTTTGTCTGTCTGCTGTACTATTTTACCATTTATTATCAGTTGTTTTTATTCTCCCTCAGTCCTGTCCGATCATCAGATGATATCCGGAGGTCCTCCAGTCAACGAAGGAAGTGTGAAGATGTAAAGAAGACAATGACGTAAAATAGGAAATTAGTAAAATAAGGATGAAGGTAGGCGAGGAATGAGGAGGATGAAGAGGACACCCTGACGTCCTGAACTGCCAGCCAGCCACAGTTGAAGAATGTAGCAACTATATTGATGCCATAAACTTCCTACATGTACTGCAGAATATATAATATTTATTTATAACAGCATTGATATATTAGTGCATTAGTTTTGTCTGTCATTGAGGACCCAGGAGGAAACAAAGCTTTCACTAGATAGATGCTTTATTTTTAATCTGAGTTTCATTTCAGTTGACTAATGAAGCACCAAGATGACACGATCACAATCTTCCTGCCACGTTGACTCTGGACGCACGCACTGATATTGTAGATGCTGCAAAGGAGAAAAGGCAATCTAAATGTGATAAACTTATTTTATTGCACTTCAATAGAAGGTACTTATCTCTTGTGAACTTTTAATATGTAAAGGAAAATAGTTTGGTAACTTAATATTGCGTAATACCAATTATTATGATGATATTGAGATTGACGACCGTATGTATGTTTAAGAACCTCTGAATCCACCACCAAAGCAGGCAACTGCAAACAGTAGCTTAATATTGTGTGTAATAATATCCGATTCCAAAAAATTGATTAGTAAACAAAACTCATAAACCCAGGGTCTACCATTCAAATTTGCTCAGACTTCAATAGATCCTTAGAAAACATTGTGAGTGGTAGTAATGGTTGTAAGAGAGATAAGTTTTGATTTCTCCTCTTCAACAGCAAGTGTTGCTACACATCTAGTGACCAACCGATCTCTTCGAACTCCTCTTCTCCACCAAGATGCATAAGCTGGGAAGGAAATCAAAAATATTCTTTATAAAGGTTTCCTGTTCTCTTAAAAACTCCTCGAATATAAAATAAACACCTTGTTCTCTCGTTTCACTTCTCATTTTTTTAAAAAAGTTAGTATGGTCAGTAAACATTTTAAATTTCTTACCACAGTTAAGTCAACTCTTCAAATGACAATAAAATACTATGAAATACCAAGCAAACTAGGTAACTATAGACCGTATAGTTCTGCTTGTGTTGACGAGAGCCAGGATCGAAATATTAAAAAAGGGCCCCCTAAGAACCCCCGACTATATACTAAGTTTAAGGAGCACATTGAGTGTAGCTCCGCCGTCCCTAGAATTCCGGATTGTTGAGTTTTTTAATTAAAAAATGTTAAGCAAAAATTTGATTAAAAAAAATTTATTATTTTTTAAAAAATCTCAAGAATCCCGAATTCTAGGGACGGCGGAGCTACACTTAATGTGCTCCTTAAACTTAGTATATAGTCGGGTGTTCTTAGGGGGCCCTTTTTTAATATTTCGATCCTGGCTCTCGTCAACACAAGCAGAACTATACGGTCTATAGTTACCTAGTTTGCTTGGTATTTCATAGAATTTTATAGTAATTTGAAGAGTTGATTTTACCAAGTAACCAAAGCGGTGTTGCTAAATGTGTGCTTAACAGTGCACTGGTGATGTAAGATTAATGGAAAGAACCATTGGGACAAAATGCATTATAAAACAAGTAGTAAGAGCAGATTTAGCTCCAAGTTTATGCCTTTAGGGGTCATTATGTACCCCACTTCTTTGTATGCTGATAAGTTAAGTAAACAAAGGACAGTACTTGCCTTAGATTTAAATGGATTGTGGATAGCAATTGATTTCTTGCATCAGTCTCCTAGCAACACGAGTAACCCAGATGAATGCTCAGCAAGTAAGAGGAATAACCATCACCAGCAATATATATTCATACGGGTAAGTAAGGGGTATGCACGGACAGGAAGGTGGTCTGGAACCACCTTCAGTGCTTCGTGCAGGAATGGTTACATCTAGTAGCATCTGGAATTTCTTCTTTTTAGCATATTTTATCCACCAGTGGCTTGCTAGGCTAACTGGCTTCCTCGAGACTGCTAATTAGTACCACCTGGTACTCACTCCCCTAAGGTAACAGGATTGTAGCCACCAATCTTGTAGTCACCGATCCCAAGTAAAAGCACCAGTAGGAACAAGCTGCCACACCTCTTCAAGGTTGTACACAGTCTCTTACCCAAGTGGATGGCTACCCTTGGGCCGCGGCAGGGCATCTGGAATGAGATCACCATTTGAGTTGAAGTGAATGGCTTTGGTAAATTAGACTAAGAGTACTTGTTTGCAAATAAATGCTAGCCTACGTGTGTGTGGAAAAATAGTTACAAAGATGATTAGACCAAAACTGAAATATGCAAATTTATATGATTCTCTTAAGCAAATGCATGTGATGAAATTGGAAAATACAGAAAAAAAACTAAAATGGTGCCAGAATAGGAAAATTTAATATAGGAGGAAAGAAAGAAAATGGCTGACATTTGAAGATAGAAGAAAAGGGGAGATTTAATTACAATATAGAACAAGATGCAAAAAAAACTCATAGAAGTATAAATACTTGGAATGGACTGGAAAAAAAAAAGATATTAATAGCAAATAATGTGCAAGTAAAGGAAAGACTGGACAACTATACTACAACACCACACATTTAGCATCACACGTCATGATCAAGTATTGAAACTGGTCTCTTCTCACCCGAGTCCTAAACTGCTGGTAGTCACTGCTTCTCGAGGCACAAAGGCAGACCATTCCTCCTATTCACATTTTATATAGATGCCTCCCAGTGTAACAGGCAGGAAAATAAGAAACAAAATGGACCATGAATTTGTCCCCTCTAGCTGGTTCAAGACTACTCTCTCTCACATACATGTACACATGCGAATATGCTTTGCATACTGAACCAACAAGAAAAATGTATCGATTGTTTGCATTATTTTCATTTACACACAATAAATACATCCAACAAGAAATATTTTACGATCACAAAAGCACGATAACAAGAATAACTCTGTTGTTTTATGATCTCATGGCGTGCCACGCTATCCATTATACAACGTATTGTTAGTCAGAAAATATATATATTTGCATAAAACATATATATATTCAAATACACACACACGCACACATAGATAGATAGATGGGATGATTGCCCGGACGAGTGAATCAACTTCTGTGCCGCTCTTAAAATAATATCCAAAATAACTAATGCAATAAATAATATTGTAAGATCAAGTAACACAGAGAGAGAGAGAGAGAGAGAGAGAGAGAGAGAGAGAGAGAGAGAGAGAGAGAGAGAGAGAGAGAGAGAGAGAGAGAGAGAGAGAGAGAGAGAGAGAGGTTTTTTTTTATTATGTCTGCTTCCTATATTTCCCTATTATGATAAATTTTGAAAAGAATAACCAATAATAGAGCCAACAAGAAAAAGAAAAAGATATATTGGCTAGTTTAGTATACAACAAAGACAAGTAATGGCTATAACAGTCTACCTGACATCTGACGTAATGGTTTGACTCCGCCTAAAGGCGTATCTGTATGCCCCGGTTTTCGAGAGGCTTAAAACGGCCGCGGCGAAGAGCCGTTGTCATTCGTGGACGAGGCAGCGATCAGCCAACATGTGTCTGGTGTTCGCTAAGGACCGACACTTCCCTTCATGGCTGACGACATCAAGAGGAAGTGGGTGGCTCCACGACCCTTGGGTGCAATCACACAAAGGCTTATTTGGCACTTAAAAGGTACTGAGAGGTGTAGGCAGGAGAGGCAATGGCATGAAAGGTGTTCAATGCTGGTGCTCTATTGAATAAATGGCTATGATTACAATCTGCTCTTACTTGTTCGGTCTCAATTTCTTCAGTTTTCTATATTCTTTAGAAGATTAATTAATTGAGAACTTGGTCTATTCTAATTATGAAAAGCCAATCAACATACACGCTAACAGTCTTGTGAAACCATATTATGAAATGTGTACTGCATTAAATATAGGCTTTCAGTATTTCTGTTGAATTATAATCAACAAGGCTTTTTTTTTTATTTCAATATACTGTACTTTATTTATTTCATTAAAAATGCTACCAACAATGTAGAAAGCAGCAGCAAGTGTTGTTTGCAGGGTTGAGTCCAAGTACAGGCGACTGTACTTAAGTCCAAGTCCAAGTACCTGGATATTTTTCAAGTACAAGTACAAATACAAGTACAGTCACTTTGCTATGTACTTAAGTCCAAGTCCAAGTACATGTCATTGTACTAAGTACAAGTACTTTATGTGATAAAAAAAAATCCTGTCACAGATTCGTAAGCCACGAAAGTCTAGACAGTGTCTACTGTAGCATGTTACCAAATGAGAAAATACTACATAATTATGCTCCTTTATCCTATATTACACTACAATATCATAACACTCAAAGTACAAAATGCATTATAAAACAAGTAGTAAGAGCAGATTTAGCTCCAAGTTTATGCCTTTAGGGGTCATTATGTACCCCACTTCTTTGTATGCTGATAAGTTAAGTAAACAAAGGACAGTACTTGCCTTAGATTTAAATGGATTGTGGATAGCAATTGATTTCTTGCATCAGTCTCCTAGCAACACGAGTAACCCAGATGAATGCTCAGCAAGTAAGAGGAATAACCATCACCAGCAATATATATTCATACGGGTAAGTAAGGGGTATGCACGGACAGGAAGGTGGTCTGGAACCACCTTCAGTGCTTCGTGCAGGAATGGTTACATCTAGTAGCATCTGGAATTTCTTCTTTTTAGCATATTTTATCCACCAGTGGCTTGCTAGGCTAACTGGCTTCCTCGAGACTGCTAATTAGTACCACCTGGTACTCACTCCCCTAAGGTAACAGGATTGTAGCCACTAATCTTGTAGTCACCGATCCCAAGTAAAAGCACCAGTAGGAACAAGCTGCCACACCTCTTCAAGGTTGTACACAATCTCTTACCCAAGTGGATGGCTACCCTTGGGCCGCGGCAGGGCATCTGGAATGAGATCACCATTTGAGTTGAAGTGAATGGCTTTGGTAAATTAGACTAAGAGTACTTGTTTGCAAATAAATGCTAGCCTACGTGTGTGTGGAAAAATAGTTACAAAGATGATTAGACCAAAACTGAAATATGCAAATTTATATGATTCTCTTAAGCAAATGCATGTGATGAAATTGGAAAATACAGAAAAAAAACTAAAATGGTGCCAGAATAGGAAAATTTAATATAGGAGTTAAGAAAGAAAATGGCTGACATTTGAAGATAGAAGAAAAGGGGAGATTTAATTACAATATAGAACAAGATGCAAAAAAAAACTCATAGAAGTATAAATACTTGGAATGGACTGGAAAAAAAAAAGATATTAATAGCAAATAATGTGCAAGTAAAGGAAAGACTGAACAACTATACTACAACACCACACATTTAGCATCACACGTCATGATCAAGTATTGAAACTGGTCTCTTCTCACCCGAGTCCTAAACTGCTGGTAGTCACTGCTTCTCGAGGCACAAAGGCAGACCATTCCTCCTATTCACATTTTATATAGATGCCTCCCAGTGTAACAGGCAGGAAAATAAGAAACAAAATGGACCATGAATTTGTCCCCTCTAGCTGGTTCAAGACTACTCTCTCTCACATACATGTACACATGCGAATATGCTTTGCATACTGAACCAACAAGAAAAATGTATCGATTGTTTGCATTATTTTCATTTACACACAATAAATACATCCAACAAGAAATATTTTACGATCACAAAAGCACGATAACAAGAATAACTCTGTTGTTTTATGATCTCATGGCGTGCCACGCTATCCATTATACAACGTATTGTTAGTCAGTCAGAAAAAAAAAAGATTCGTAAGCCACGAAAGTCTAGACGGTGTCTATTGTAGCATGTTACCAAATGAGAAAATACTACATAATTATGCTCCTTTATCCTATATTACACTACAATATCATAATACTCAAAGTACGGGGAGGCGGTAGTACAGTGGTTAGCGTTCAGGCATGCGAACCTAGGGTCCTTGGTTCAAGTCCCGATATCCGCTGGCCACTTTTCTTTCTTTGGTATTACCGCTGAGTTGCCAAAGATTACCCAAATTGCTGCCATACTGTCCTCAGACGAGACTTACAATGTTATATGCATTTGAGGCTGTAGCAGCAATAGCCTCTCTCATGCTCAACATATTCAAGAGAGAACGTAAACATTCGAGGTGTCACTATGAAAATTCTAAACCTACGCCAAATAACGGGCAAGAGGCAGTCCATCTTAGCCTCCATAAAGCCTATTGGAGCCAACGGTTTGTGATGTGGAAACGTATTTACCCAATAGTATCATCACAAAGTTCGCTAGAATCTATATACAGTATATAATTTTTGATTGAATACAATGTACTTGTTTGTACTTGAATGTACTTGGTATTTTTCAAGCACTTTGGGTCTAGGTACAAGTACATGAAAATCTGTATTTAAGTCTAGGTACAAGTACAAGTACATGTCCTTGGATCCAACCCTGGTTGTTTGCACATGTAAAAAGTATGCGAGTATGTAGTACATGATTTATTATTATCTTCATATAATCATAAAACATTGAGCTATGTCACCACAGGCTTTCATTAGTAAACCTCGTCCCTTCAAAATCTGCAATATTGTCAAATAATTACCCACACGGCCACAGAAGCTGTTGCTCGAGTTTTAGCTGCGGTCTTATGTAAAAAGGCCTTCATAGAGAAACAAATTGAGTGCCTTACAAATTAATATTACTCCGATTTCCAATGCAAGTAGAAAACTGATTCCACACTGTTCCTGTTGATCAGCTACCTTGTAAGAAGCTCGATGAATAGATGTTTATTATTCTTGCTCCGAGGACAAAAGTGTTGGGATGGGTTTGGAACTTGTCTTCATGGATGTGTGCACAGAAGATGTGTCTAAGAGCAAATGTATTTAGTTTTAAAAACAGAAAATAAACTGCCATGTAAGAGGTATAATGCATGAACAACAAGGCAAATCACCTTCCTGCACAGGAAAATTTTGAGCATATGGCACAGTTAATCGAAACGCAGATTTTGAAGCTAATAACTTTTGATCTCTAGTCGGCAGGAACGGTTAACTGTCTACTTTGGAACAACGCTGCAGCCACAAGGAAAACAACCTGATGCACAACAAACAAAACACAAGAGGATGCAACACATACTGGATATCACAAACAAAAAAATTAAAATCATATTTAATGTATAAAACACACCTACCAAAACCATACTTATTCATTTTTTTTTTAATACAAAACAGACAATCCCAAACTAAAGCAACACAACAGAAAACGGTAAGATAAGCACACTACACAAATAAATAAAACCACTACACTTGTTTCTCTATTCCTTTGTAACGATAGAGGCGTGAATGACAGCTGGTGCCTACAGGTCTTTGTACAACCTAGTTCACTCTGGACCACTAACAATCTTGCCGGTATTGTTTTTGGCCAACAGTGTGCTTGGGGGTACAAAGCCGCACCAGTGAAACTATTCTAAGAAGATTAGGGAACAAAAGAGTCACACAGACTCACACTCCTTAACATAAAACTAAAATAATTCCAAATCATATAACTAACTTACTCTTAATCCTCTTTCAGCGACTGATTCGTCGACATCCTCGTCCAGAGACACAGTCACAGACACCACCACTGATAAAACAAGAGACCCCAAAACTGATAAAACCAAAGACACCAAAACTGATAAAACAAGAGACACCAAAACTGCTGAAACAAGAGACACCCCCACTGATAAAACACGAGGCACCACCACTGATAAAACAAGAGGCACCACCACTGATAAAACAAGAGACACCACCACTGATAAAACACGAGGCACCACCACTGATAAAACAAAAGGCACCACAACTGATAAAACAAGAGGCACCACCACTGATAAAACAAGAGGTACCACCACTGATAAAACAAGAGGCACCACCACTGATAAAACAAGAGGCACCACCACTGATAAAACAAGAGGCACTATCACAGATAAAACAAGAGGCACTACCACTGATAAAACAAGAGGCACCACCACTGATAAAACAAGAGGCACCACCACTGATAAAACAAGAGACACCACCACTGATAAAACAAGAGGCACTACCACTGATAAAACAAGAGGCACCACCACTGATAAAACAAGAGGCACCACCACTGATAAAACAAGAGGCACCACCACTGATAAAACAAGAGGCACTACCACTGATAAAACAAGAGGCACCACTGATAAAACAAGAGGCACCACCACTGATAAAACAAGAGGAACCACCACTGATAAAACAAGAGGCACCACCACTGATAAAACAAGAGGCACTACCACAGATAAAACAAGAGGCACTACCACTGATAAAACAAGACGCACTACAACAGATAAAACAAGAGGCACTACCACTGATAAAACAAGAGGCACCACCACTGATAAAACAAGAGGCACTACCACTGATAAAACAAGAGGCACTACCACTGATAAAACAAGAGGCACCACCACTGATAAAACAAGAGGCACCACCACTGATAAAACAAGAGGCACTACCACTGATAAAACAAGAGGCACCACCACTGATAAAACAAGAGGCACTACCACAGATAAAACAAGAGGCACTACCACTGATAAAACAAGAGGCACCACCACTGATAAAACAAGAGGCACCACCACTGATAAAACAAGAGGCACCACCACTGATAAAACAAGAGGCACCACCACTGATAAAACAAGAGGCACCACCACAGATAAAACAAGAGGCACCACCACTGATAAAACAAGAGGCACTACCACTGATAAAACAAGAGGCACCACCACTGATAAAACAAGAGGCACCACCACTGATAAAACAAGAGGCACCACCACTGATAAAACAAGAGGCACCACCACTGATAAAACTAGAGGCACTACCACAGATAAAACAAGAGACACCACCACTGATAAAACAAGAGGCACTACCACAGATAAAACAAGAGACACCACCACTGATAAAACAAGAGGCACTACCACAGATAAAACAAGAGGCACTACCACTGATAAAACAAGAGGCACCACCACTGATAAAACAAGAGGCACCACCACTGATAAAACAAGAGGCACCACCACTGATAAAACAAGAGGCACTACCACTGATAAAACAAGAGGCACCACAACTGATAACACAAGAAGCACTACCACAGATAAAACAAGAGGCACTACCATTGATAAAACAAGAGGCACTACCACTGATAAAACAAGAGGAACCACCACAGATAAAACAAGAGGCACTACCACTGATAAAACAAGAGGCACCACCACTGATAAAACAAGAGGCACCACCACTGATAAAACAAGAGGCACCACCACTGATAAAACAAGAGGCACTACCACTGATAAAACAAGAGGCACTACCACAGATAAAACAAGAGGCACCACCACTGATAAAACAAGAGGCACTACCACAGATAAAACAAGAGGCACTACCACTGATAAAACAAGAGGCACCACCACTGATAAAACAAGAGGCACTACCACAGATAAAACAAGAGGCACTACCACTGATAAAACAAGAGGCACCACCACTGATAAAACAAGAGGCACTACCACTGATAAAACAAGAGGCACCACCACTGATAAAACAAGAGGCACTACCACTGATAAAACAAGAGGAACCACAACTGATAAAACAAGAGGCACCACCACTGATAAAACAAGAGGCACCACCACTGATAAAACAAGAAGCACCACCACTGATAAAACAAGAGGCACCACCACTGATAAAACAAGAGGCACTACCACTGATAAAACAAGAGGCATTACCACTGATAAAACAAGAGGCACCACCACTGATAAAACAAGAGGCACCACCACTGATAAAACAAGAGGCACCACCACTGATAAAACAAGAGGCACTACCACTGATAAAACAAGAGGCACCACCACTGATAAAACAAGAGGCACCACCACTGATAAAACAAGAGGAACCACCACTGATAAAACAAGAGGCACCACCACTGATAAAACAAGAGGCACCACCACTGATAAAACAAAAGGCACCACCACTGATAAAACAAGAGGAACCACCACTGATAAAACAAGAGGCACCACCACTGATAAAACAAGAGGCACCACCACTGATAAAACAAGAGGCACCACCACTGATAAAACAAGAGGAACCACCACTGATAAAACAAGAGGCACCACCACTGATAAAACAAGAGGCACCACCACTGATAAAACAAGAGGCACCACCACTGATAAAACAAGAGGCACTACCACAGATAAAACAAGAGACACCACCACTGATAAAACAAGAGGCACTACCACTGATACAACAAGAGGAACCACCACTGATAAAACAAGAGGCACTACCACAGATAAAACAAGAGACACCACCACTGATAAAACAAGAGGCACCACCACTGATAAAACAAGAGGCACTACCACTGATAAAACAAGAGGCACCACCACTGATAAAACAAGAGGCACTACCACTGATAAAACAAGAGGCACTACCACAGATAAAACAAGAGGCACTACCACTGATAAAACAAGAGGCACCACCACTGATAAAACAAGAGGAACCACCACTGATAAAACAAGAGGCACCACCACTGAAAAAACAAGAGGCACTACCACAGATAAAACAAGAGGCACTACCACTGATAAAACAAGAGGCACAACCACTGATAAAACAAGAGGCACTACCACTGATAAAACAAGAGGCACCACCAGTGATAAAACAAGAGGCACTACCACTGATAAAACAAGAGGAACCACAACTGATAAAACAAGAGGCACCACCACTGATAAAACAAGAGGCACCACCACTGATAAAACAAGAGGCACCACCACTGATAAAACAAGAGGCACTACCACTGATAAAACAAGAGGCACCACCACTGATAAAACAAGAGGCACTACCACAGATAAAACAAGAGACACCACCACTGATAAAACAAGAGGCACTACCACTGATAAAACAAGAGGAACCACCACTGATAAAACAAGAGGCACTACCACAGATAAAACAAGAGACACCACCACTGATAAAACAAGAGGCACCACCACTGATAAAACAAGAGGCACTACCACTGATAAAACAAGAGGCACCACCACTGATAAAACAAGAGGCACTACCACTGATAAAACAAGAGGTACCACCACTGATAAAACAAGAGGCACTACCACTGATAAAACAAGAGGAACCACAACTGATAAAACAAGAGGCACCACCACTGATAAAACAAGAGGCACCACCACTGATAAAACAAGAAGCACCACCACCGATAAAACAAGAGGCACCACCACTGATAAAACAAGAGGCACCACCACTGATAAAACAAGAGGCACTACCACAGATAAAACAAGAGACACCACCACTGATAAAACAAGAGGCACTACCACTGATAAAACAAGAGGAACCACCACTGATAAAACAAGAGGCACAACCACTGATAAAACAAGAGGCACCACCACTGATAAAACAAGAGGCACTACCACTGATAAAACAAGAGGAACCACCACTGATAAAACAAGAGGCACAACCACTGATAAAACAAGAGACACCACCACAGATAAAACAAGAGGCACTACCACTGATAAAACAAGAGGCACCACCACTGATAAAACAAGAGGAACCACCACTGATAAAACAAGAGGCACCACCACTGATAAAACAAGAGGCACCACCACTGATAAAACAAGAGACACCACCACTGATAAAACAAGAGGCACTACCACTGATAAAACAAGAGGCACTACCACTGATAAAACAAGAGGAACCACAACTGATAAAACAAGAGGTACTACCACAGATAAAACAAAAGGCACCACCACAGATAAAACAAGAGGCACCACCACTGATAAAACAAGAGGCACTACCACTGATGAAACAAGAGGCACCACCACTGATAAAACAAGAGGCACCACCACTGATACAACAACAGACACCACCACTGATACAACAACAGACACCAACACTGATACAACAACAGACACCACCACTGATACAACAACAGACACCACCACTGATACAACAACAGACACCACCACTGATACAACAACAGTCACCACTACTGACACAACAACAGACACCACCACTGATACAACAACAGACACCACCACTGATACAACAACAGACACTACCACTGATACAACAACAGACACCACCACTGATACAACAACAGACACCACCACTGATACAACAGACACAACCACTGATACAACAACAGACACCACCACTGATACAACAACAGACATCACCACTGATACAACAACAGACACAACCACTGATACAACAACAGACACCACCACTGATACAACAACAGACACCAACACTGATACAACAACAGACACCACCACTGACACAACAGACACCACCACTTATACAACAACAGACACCACCACTGATACAACAACAGACACCACCACTGATACAACAACAGACACCAACACTGATACAACAACAGACACTACCACTGATACAACAACAGACACCACCACTGATACAACAACAGACACCAACACTGATACAACAACAGACACCACCACTGATACAACAACAGACACTACCACTGATACAACAACAGACACCACCACTGATACAACAACAGACACTACCACTGATACAACAACAGACCCCACCACTGATACAACAACAGACACTACCACTGATACAACAACAGACACTACCACTGATACAACAACAGACACCACCACTGATACAACAACAGACACTACCACTGATACAACAACAGACACTACCACTGATACAACAACAGACACCACCACTGATACAACAACAGACACCAACACTGATACAACAACAGACACCACCACTGATACAACAACAGACAAAACCACTGATACAACAACAGACACAACCACTGATACAACAACAGACACTACCACTGACACAACAACAGACACCACCACTGATACAACAACAGACACAACCACTGATACAACAACAGACACAACTTTTGATACAACAACAGACACCACCACTGATACAACAACAAACACTACCACTGACACAACAACAGACACCACCACTGATACAACAACAGACACAACCACTGATACAACAACAGACACTACCACTGATACAACAACAGACACTACCACTGATACAAGAACAGACACCACCACTGATACAACAACAGACAAAACCACTGATACAACAACAGACACCACCACTGATACTACAACAGACACCACTACTGATACAACAACAGATACCACCACTGATACAACAACAGACACCACCACTGATACAACAACAGACACCTCCACTGATACAACAACAGACACCACCACTGATACAACAACAGACACCACCACTGATACAATAACAGACACCACCACTGATACAACAGACACCACCACTGATACAACAACAGACACCACCACTGATACAACAACAGACACCACCACTGATACAACAACAGACACCACCACTGATACAACAGACACCACCACTGATACAACAACAGACACTACCACTGATACAACAACAGACACTACCACTGATACAACAACAGACACTACCACTGATACAACAGACACCACCACTGACACAACAACAGACACTACCACTGATACAACAACAGACACTACCACTGATACAACAACAGACACTACCACTGATACAACAACAGACACTACCACTGATACAACAACAGACACCACCACTGATACAACAGACACCACCACTGATACAACAACAGACACTACCACTGATACAACAACAGACACTACCACTGATACAACAACAGACACCACCACTGATACAACAACAGACACTACCACTGATACAACAACAGACACTACCACTGATACAACAACAGACACCACCACTGATACAACAACAGACACCAACTCTGATACAACAACAGACACCACCACTGATACAACAACAGACAAAACCACTGATACAACAACAGACACTACCACTGATACAACAACAGACACAACCACTGATACAACAACAGACACCACCACTGATACAACAACAAACACTACCACTGACACAACAACAGACACCACCACTGATACAACAACAGACACAACCACTGATACAACAACAGACACCACCACTGATACAACAACAGACACCACCACTGATACAACAACAGACACTACCACTGATACAACAACTGACACTACCACTGATACAACAACAGACACCACCACTGATAAGACAACAGACACCACCACTGATACAACAACAGACACCACCACTGATACAACAACAGACACCACCACTGATACAACAACAGACACCACCACTGATACAACAACAGACACCACCACTGATACAACAACAGACACCACCACTGATACAACAACAGACACCACCACTGACACAACAACAGACACTACCACTGATACAACAACTGACACTACCACTGATACAACAACAGACACCACCACTGATAAGACAACAGACACCACCACTGATACAACAACAGACACCACCACTGATACAACAACAGACACCACCACTGATACAATAACAGACACCACCACTGATACAACAACAGACACCACCACTGATACAACAACAGACACCACCACTGATACAACAACAGACACCACCACTGATACAACAACAGACACCACCACTGATACAACAACAGACACCACCACTGATACAACAACAGACACCACCACTGATACATCAACAGACACCACCACTGATACAACAACAGAAATAACCACTGATACAACAACAGACACCTCCACTGATACAACAACAGACACAACCACTGATACAACAACAGACACCACCACTGATACAACAACAGACACCACCACTGATACAACAACATACACCACCACTGATACAACAACAGACACAACCACTGATACAACAACAGACACCACCACTGATACAACAGACACTACCACTGATACAACAGACACCACCACTGATACAACAGACACTACCACTGATACAACAACAGACACTACCACTGATACAACAACAGACACCACCACTGATACAACAACAGACACCACCACTGATACAACAACAGACACCACCACTGATACTACAACAGACACCACTACTGATACAACAACAGATACAACAACAGACACCACCACTGATACAACAACAGACACCACCACTGATACAACAACAGACACCACCACTGATACAACAACAGACACTACCACTGATACAACAACAGACACCACCACTGATACAATAACAGACACCACCACTGATACAACAGACACCACCACTGATACAACAACAGACACCACCACTGATACAACAACAGACACCACCACTGATACAACAGACACCACCACTGATACAACAACAGACACTACCACTGATACAACAACAGACACTACCACTGATACAACAACAGACACTACCACTGATACAACAGACACCACCACTGACACAACAACAGACACTACCACTGATACAACAACAGACACTACCACTGATACAACAACAGACACTACCACTGATACAACAACAGACACTACCACTGATACAACAACAGACACCACCACTGATACAACAGACACCACTACTGATACAACAACAGACACTACCACTGATACAACAACAGACACTACCACTGATACAACAACAGACACCACCACTGATACAACAACAGACACTACCACTGATACAACAACAGACACTACCACTGATACAACAACAGACACCACCACTGATACAACAACAGACACCTCCACTGATACAACAACAGACACTACCACTGATACAACAACAGACACCACCACTGATACAACAATAGACACCACCACTGATACAACAGACACTACCACTGATACAACAATAGACACTACCACTGATACAACAACATATACCACCACTGATACAACAACAGACACTACCACTGATACAACAACAGACACCACCACTGATACAACAACAGACACCACCACTGATACATCAACAGACACCACCACTGATACAACAACAGAAATAACCACTGATACAAAAACAGACACCTCCACTGATACAACAGACACCACCACTGATACAACAACAGACACCACCACTGATACAACAACAGACACCACCACTGATATAACAACAGACACCACCACTGATACAACAACAGACACTACCACTGATACAACAACAGACACCACCACTGATACAACAACAGACACCTCCACTGATACAACAACAGACACTACCACTGATACAACAACAGACACCACCACTGATACAACAATAGACACCACCACTGATACAACAGACACTACCACTGATACAACAATAGACATTACCACTGATACAACAACATATACCACCACTGATACAACAACAGACACTACCACTGATACAACAACAGACACCACCACTGATACAACAACAGACACCACCACTGATACATCAACAGACACCACCACTGATACAACAACAGAAATAACCACTGATACAAAAACAGACACCTCCACTGATACAACAGACACCACCACTGATACAACAACAGACACCACCACTGATACAACAACAGACACCACCACTGATATAACAACAGACACCACCACTGATACAACAACAGACACCACCACTGATACAACAACAGACACCACCACTGATACAACAACAGACACCACCACTGATACAACAACAGACACCACCACTAATACAACAACAGACACAACCACTGATACAACAACAGACACCACCACTGATACAACAGACACTACCACTGATACAACAACAGACACCACCACTGATACAACAGACACTACCACTGATACAACAACAGACACCACCACTGATACAACAGACACCACCACTGATACAACAACAGACACCACCACTGATACAACAGACACCACCACTGATACAACAACAGACACTACCACTGATAGAACAACAGACACCACCACTGATACAACAGACACCACCACTGATACAACAACAGACACCACCACTGATACAAAAACAGACACCACCACTGATACAACAACAGACACCACCACTGATACAACAACAGACACCACCACTGATACAACAACAGACACTACCACTGATACAACAACAGACACCACCACTGATACAACAACAGACACCACCACTGACACAACAACAGACACCACCACTGATACAACAACAGACACCACCACTGATACAACAACAGACACTACCACTGATACAACAACAGACACCACCACTGATACAACAACAGACACCACCACTGATACAACAGACACCACCACTGATACAACAACAGACACAACCACTGATACAACAACAGACACCACCACTGACACAATCATAGATTCCACCACTGATACAACAACAGACACCACCACTGATACAACAACAGACACCACCACTGACACAATCATAGATTCCACCACTGATACAACAACAGACACCACCACTGACACAATCATAGATTCCACCACTGATACAACAACAGACACAACCACTGATACAACAACAGACACCACCACTGATACAACAACAGACACCACCACTGATACAACAACAGACACAACCACTGATACAACAACAGACACCACCACTGATACAACAACAGACACCACCACTGATACAACAACAGACACAACCACTGATACAACAACAGACACCACCACTGATACAACAACAGACACCAACACTGACACACGCACAACCACAGACAACACCACTGATACAACAACAGACACCACTACTGATACAAAAACAGACACCACCACTGATACAACAACAGACACCACCATTGACATCACAACAGACACCAACACTGATATAACAACAGACACCACCACTGATACAACAACAGATACCAACACTGATACAACAACAGACACCACCACTGACACACGCACAACCACTGACACAATCATAGACTCCACCACTGACACAAGCACAGCAACAGACACCAACACAGATACACCTATGAACACATCACCCTTGAGCACTTCAGTAACACCTCCAGACACAACACAGCCATCACAGACAAACACAACTGTTCCTACAGATAAAACTCCATGCAACCATATTCTATATTATGGACAAACTGTTTTCAATGGACGCAGTCCTTATTATTGGGTAGAGTCTGGTGAGCCATACAAACCCACTTTGATAACTGAAGGCAAGTATATAAGTTTCCTTTATGTGTAACTTTTATGCATGAATTAAAACAAAGTTATATTCATCCTTCTACTTAACTATATGATAAAAGTCACATTTTGTTGCAGACCATATCAGCATCATCACTTATGGAACACATACAAGCAACCTTGTCCTCGAACTATCCCGACACATTAATTCCCTCGTGTTCACTGTTGGATCAAGTGACATTATGCAGCTGGCAAAGACCAGGACAACAATATTAGCAGTTCACTTCAAGGTAAAACAAGTGACAAATAATTCCAGCCAAGTTATGTGCACCAATTCATCCTCCTTCATTATTGCCTTAACTTTGTTAATACACTTTATTTGTTTATTGTTTATGAAACAGAAACATTAAAATTTATGTGAAGAAGTCAGTGTGGAATGCCACTAAGCATATTTGTCAAAGAAATATGCATATTTCCATAAAAAAACATTAACTTCAGGAGGATTTACCAAAATGATATAATAGTTAAGTTAATACATTAAACACAAAATTAAAATTGAAATTTAAACACTCAAACATATGGCAGCACATCTCATTAGTAGACAATAATTATATTGTTAGGACAGTAAGGAAAACCTAACTATACATCACAATACTAACAATGATGTTCAGCCTTAATGAATTGATGTCCCACCTTCCTCCCAGGCTGCATCTTCTAATTTTGTCAGCACTAATCACAACCCTCTATCATGGTCTGCAAGTGACACCCAACACGACACCACAGACCACTTGGATGCAAGTGAAGTGAAGTGCATACAGACAATGATGTAAGTTTTCACACTCATTCTCTCATGCTTATATCAAACAATATCATTCTCTATATTCATTAATCTTTTAGTCTTTAATGACATTATGATAATGAGTTTTCACGCAATTAATGATCTATTTTTAGCAGCTGACTTAACAACCATAAACGATTAACAGTGAGATACATTTAGTACTATCTCAGAGTCATATAAACATTATCATGTTTTTTCAAGCAAGAATATTTTAGACCATTATATTCGAGGTAATAATCAACGAAGGTCTTTATTTGTGTTTTTGGATTGCTTGCCGTGTGATTACAACATGAATGTGTCTTTGCTCACAACCACTCCTCACAACTAGCCTCCTGGCTAGTACAGTGGTAGTGCGTTGGCCTTGCATTCCCTTGGCTGGCAGATCGAGTCCCCGCCCGGGATCGTGATGCTTAAGCTGTTTACTGGGAGGAACTGCTGTGGTTGGGCACCACAGTGGGGCAGCGGTGGTCCACCATGACTGTGAGGTATTGTCCTCTAAACAAAAACCTAGTAAAACCTAGTAGTAATACTCTCTCCTCTCACCAGTGTTACCATAATGGAAGTGTGGTTCAGCCGCAAGTCCACCGGGGAGAGATATCCAGGATGTGACCAAAACAATCAGAATCTAGCTATTTCTCCCTACTTTGAGTATATTGACATATATAATGTGACCACAAGGTATGCTATTACATTATATTGTTATTCTTGTTTAAAAGTCATAATTGTGTTGCAAATCCTTTATGTGTTCTTATGATTAGTTCTTAACATCAATATTATCCATTTATGGCAAATTACTTCCCTTATTCACATATTCTGGGCTAAAATATGTGTGTACAAGCAAATCTAAATTCAATCTACAAACTTGGTCTATCTTCAATAAACAATAACGGGAAACAAACTTGAGTGCATCAATTTTCTTTTTATTAACTTGGGCAACCTCGTGTATCTCTACCAGTTTATCAATATTCTGATGTCCATTCCTAAGAAAACATTTCAATACCAGGTCATAAGACCATCGATAATCCGGCAACAATGGGACCTTAGGACTGCCAGATTTTCGAAATTTCCGGATTATTGAGGTTTTGTCTCTTGACCCTATATATGCTGTATATATTATAACAGAAAATTACTCCAATGCGTTTAATGGTGGTACTCACGTTGCCTTTCACATTCCCTCCTCAGATTGTGCTTCACCAACACCAACACAACCTTCGTCACACTGGCAGATGAGGCAGCCGCCAAGTTGGTCTGGAATGGAGATTTGGATGTTGTGCCACACATAAAGTCAGTCAAATATATATAAAGTAACCGTAATAACAAACATATAAAGATATGAATAATGAGTAAGTTTAGTGGAATATATGTCATAACAATATTCCATATAATACTTCGCTTAACCACCTTTCGTGGCATAACACAGATAATTTTTGGTCTCAGACAAACACAAACTCTATACACGCATCATTGAAAGTTAATATTATTGGCGTGCCACCTCTACAAAATCACAGATATATCACATATAGAAGGGAATATTTACTAGCCTTCAGCTTCTGCTGTTACCAGTTCACAATTCCTCTACTTACATGCTATGTCACATTTTGACTAGGTGAAACATCCTTGGTGAAAGGAGACAAGCATAAACTATCCTTATACGGCTGAGGATTTAAAATATTGAATTTTCAGTTGTAAGCTGAAATATTATGACTACACCAATGGACTGCTACTATAATAATAATAATAATAATAATAATAATAATAATTAATAAAATGTTGAAGTCATTCATGATTATGGCACCAATTTATGCATGCAGTAATGGAGTTGTATCCTTTACATAAATGTGAATTATTCCTTTTTTTTATTATAGAATTGAAGTTGAAAAGAGTCCGTACTGCTGTGGAGGAATGTTCTATACACCGTTCTATGGACAACCACTTAGAAGCACTTTGGTGACCTCCCCTGATTATCCTATGCATTATCACCTCGGAATGGAGTGTCCTTACATATTCAGGGTGAGTTGCAAACGTTTCTCATCACATCTATTAATCGAGTTGACACATTCCCATGAGTCAAAACTATACTTTCATGTCTTGCATTAAAACTAAATTAAAACTAATCAAACTGGATATGTACGTATGTATGTACAAACACTTTCACTGAGAATAACATTTCTTATTTTTGTCCTTCTAATATGTATATGAAATACAATAAGGTTATACTCACTCTCTGAAGGATGACAAGTCAAGCTGAAACAATTACTTTTACCTTCTTAAAGTATGTAACTGGAGTACAGGTTGAATTCATGTCTGATGTAACATATACTGTGTGTGTGTGTGTGTGTGTCTATATATATATATATATATATATATATATATATATATATATATATATATATATATATATATATATATATATTGAACAAATTAGTTAGCCCTCTACTTGTACCTTGACAGTGTGTTCCAAAACACCCTGGAGGTCGGTGTGTGATTAAATTGGACTTCATAGACTTCCAACTAGCACCAGGAAGGCACCGTAATCACAGTGCCTTGAGAACACACAGTGCTGAAGCATGTGACGGACACGACAGAGTACAAGGGTCTGCTCACGGCAGCTTCCGAACTGGACACTTTACGTAAGCATGTGTTCATTTTGAAATAAACTTAATGAAATCTACTCTGCTGCCAGCAGTCTTTCCTGATAATAATTCAGCTCTTTTCACCCAATAACAGCTCTTTTCTTTCCCTTCCTTTCATCTTAGTCTTACAGAAAACTAACCCAATGAGGCTTCCCATACCTGACTTCTCACTACTTTTTCATTCTGATTGCATGCTTGCAAATTGAAATGCATCAATTTGAACTGTTTGCTTTCCTTCCATGTTTTGAAAAATAAATTCTTGATGTAAGGAAAACCTGTCCCTTTGATGAATGAATGACAACAAAGAGAGAAAAGTTTTACCCATTTTCCACAAGGCTATTCATTTTTCATTATTTTTTAGCTTTAAGCTTTGCAAGAGAAACAAAGAGTGTGAATGGTTTTACTTGGCAGGTACTGTGATGTGAATCCACCCAAATCGTCTATCCTAGCCTATGACCAAGTGTTGCTTCACTTCTCCACCGTGGGCGTGGGCGAGTGTCAGACCAAGGGTGACAGGGGCTTCCTCATATCATCTGTAGCACTTGATCCAAGTTACTGTGAGTATTTGGTGCCTGATACGTGGCACACATTCCTACACAATTACTGCACTTCACCATTTTACTTGTGTATCTACTTATTCACCTTTTTTATACCAAATGTTAATCCTACTCTTCACTCCTACTCTTCTTAACTTCTGACAAACTGACACACACTGGAATCTACTTAATCTGTTGCTGCAAAAAACATTTTTTCACTCTCCTCAGGTACCTACTCAGACCAGGACTTCCATGCCAGCTGTGGTAAGTCAATGATGACATTCTGGTCACTATGAATTAAGCAAAGTTAACGTATTGAAGATATTTTACCGTGTGCACCAAATTCTTGTTAATCCCCTCAGTCTCGCTGACGCAGTATGCGTCAAATACACAATGTCAAGTGTGTTTCTGGACCACATTGTGCTCACTATGAATTAAGCAAAGATAACGTATTGAATATATTTTACCATGTGCACCAAATTCTTGTTAAAGTTTCTACCGTGCTGTGTTAATTCATGCTAACTCAAATGAGTCAAGTTTATTATTCACATCTACAAGTTCATGACCAAGTTATATTTTCCCTTCTCAATAACTTCAGAGTGTGGCAAAGGTACACTGCATCACACAACGCCTCACCACAAGCTGCTGCAAACCAACAATCCCGAACACAAACATGTCATAAGACGAGGAAGGGACGTGCAACAGAGACTACAAAAGAAAAAGAAAAAGAATCAAAAGGAGGATGGCGAAAACGCCAGAGAAAATAAAAGTAAAAGAAAATTAAAGAAACAAAAGAATGTTAAAAAAATTCAAAAAAGAAAAAAGCCAATAAAAAGGAAAAAACACACTTCAAAAAACACAAAACAAGCAAAGGGAAAAAATAAGAACCAGAGCGCTATGGAAAGAAAGAAAATAAAAGTAAAGGGAATAAAACAAAAAGACAAAGGAGTAAAGAAAATAACGAGAATTCCGAGCAAGAACAACACTAAAAAACTTGAGAAAAAATCAACCAAAGACAAGAAGACAGTCAGTAAGTACAAAAAAAAAAGAAAACAACAGAAACATGGAAGCAAAGATGTTGAAAGACAAGATTCTGAGGAGAAAAAATGGAAGAAAAAGAATCACAAACACAAACAAGTAACAAAAGAGAAGGAAAATGAAAACGTTATTGAAAAGAATCCGAACAGAGTGCAAGGAGGAACACCATTACCTAATGATAATGAGTTACGTTCTGTGGTAAGTTCCTTGATACAGCTCAGTTAAAACAAAGTTACAACACACTCTCCACTCCACTTCATCATCAAACTCAGATACAGATAAACTATTGATAAATTACTCTGGACATGTTGAAACTGTTCAATACAATAATATTTCTGGAGCACAAAAATACTAATTCAGTCATATGTGCAAATATTTCTTTCAAAAATGTTGCAGTAATGATCTATCATTGGATGCTTCACTTTATATCACTACTTATCCATACTTCTAAAAACCTAAATATTTATATATGTGTGTTAATGCTATTCTATTCTATTCCATAGTCTCTGACGCCTCTTTCCCTCCAGGAATGTCCCCAAAGGGGATGGCATGGCAGAAAAGCCTCCATCTCTCCTTATCCACACACTTCCTTCTTGCTCGTTTTTTTGCAGGTAACTGTTGTACAACATAAGCTTAAAAAGAAATCAAAGAAAAAGAAGAAAAAAAGCAATTCTAAACCAGCTCGAGAGTGCAGAGGATTCTTTATCAATAAAAACTATATAATCACCACCACCGCCTGCTGCACCTATTGCAGGTAATGTTCAACACTGTGCATGCATTACTCTGACACCTTTCACTATAGAGTGCTTGATGCTCACCTTTACTTCTGACTTATATTTCAAAGATTGAAAGTATATCGTGCACATTATTTCCGTGCCACATGTATTGTTTGGTAACATTTTTCCAGATGTCACTTCTAATTAATGCTTGTGCTTGAGTGGCTGGTGTGTATGTAGGGAAGGCAATAAGGGAGGTAGAGTAAAGGTGCTTCAATCTTCCATTACGGCATCATAGTCCGTGCCATGCATCATTGTTTTCAACTTTTTCACCTTTCCAACCTGTTTATCTTGGGGTACCTTTATACCTGAACTGATGCAATATAATACTATTGATGCCATATGATACTACTTGTGTGTCATATTGGTATGGAAATATGGAACACATCACTTATATATTATGATTATCTGGTGCATTCTATTTTCTCTCCTATCTTCCCAGGGATGTTTGGAACGATCACTTCAGAATGAAACAGTTCACAACACACTCCATTTATTATTCAATTAAGAATAAGATCAATGAGAACACCAACAGCACTAACATCTCCAAACAGCTCACCATTAATCAGGGAAGTGTTCAGGGTTTAAACAACACTAATCACACTAAACATGGCAAATCAGGAAGCTTTAAAAAGAACAGCAACATCAAAAAGAAAAAAAGAAAGAGTATATATTCACAAGACACAGAAAAGGATAAACCTTCAAAGGATAAGGAAAAGGATAAACCTTCAAAGAATAGAAAAGGTAAACCTTCAAAAGTAGGAAAAGGATAAACCTTCAAAGGATAAGGAAAAGGATAAACCTTCAAAGGATAAGGAAAAGGATAAACCTTCAAAAGATAAGGAAAAGGATAAACCTTCAAAGGATAAGGAAAAGGATAAACCTTCAAAGGATAAGGAAAAGGATAAACCTTCAAAAGATAAGGAAAAGGATAAACCTTCAAAAGATAAGGAAAAGAAGAAAAAGAAAAAGAGAAGGAAGCATCAAAAGCCACAATTATCTGACATAAAAGTCGTGGTGGGATACCGTACTATCAGAGTAGTGAGCATCTGGCTGCCGGAGGAATGTGAACAGAAAATGAAACAAAAAACACGAGGTAAGGTTTGTTACATTTTCAAATGAATGCCACACATACTGATAACATTTTTACCAAAAGTAACACCATGTAGATTATCTAAACTTGATGTAGTCATTGTAGATTTGAGTTAATTTTCCACTGTGAATCAGACCTAAGACTTAAGAGTTGCCATTCATCTTAAGTTAATATCTCTCTAAGTTGGTGGTATAAATGACTTTCAGCATGTACAACTAAATCACTTCATTTGTCCAACAATAATGGTGGTCAAGAAACATTGTGATCTTTAACCTCACTACCATTGTTTAAGAGCACTTTTCTTACAGATGGAAGAAAACTTTTCCCTGTGGAGTGTGTTGTGTTGCTAGAGGTGCATGATGAAAGTCTACACTTTGATTCCTACATCTCTCCATTGTGTCTGCCAATTTTCCAAACCTTTGACCCTTACTTCCAATCTGGCAGCAGCATTAGTTATGCCCATGCGTCGGCAAACAGCAATGGTGTGTATAATTCTGTATCATGGCTAGGGAGGTTCACAATACTGTGTGTCTTGGTTGTAGTCCATGATTTATTTTGTTCCTTAAAAAACTGTTAATAGCCACCAATGTTAACCATTCTTTGATACTGAATAACCTACTTTCCTCCACTTGTCTTTCCACAGAGAATTACAACACACCATATGTACTCTCAGGAATAGACAAGATTCCCACAACTGTGTGTGAAAGAGAACTTGGAGGGCAAGTATTGGATCCAACAATGATGTGTACTTTTGCTGAATCAACTGCATCAACTTTTGCTGATAAAACTGAATCAATGTGCCTTGTAAGTATGTAGAGAGTATGTTACTCACCAGAGCTTCCTTGCTTCTCAAGTTAAAAGTTTGCAACAATAGTACATCCATTAGTATCTGTTAGGCCAAAACTAGTACTAGGTTTCAGGTTAATAGTTATCCTATTTGTTATGAGGATATCATCTATATAATATTTCCATTACATATTTTAGTCTCAATTAATATATATATATATATATTATATATATATATATATATATATATATATATGTATGTATGTATGTATGTATGTATGTATATGTATATATGTATATATATAGTATATATATATATATATATATATATAGTATTATATGATATATATATATATATATATATATATATATATATATATATATATATATATATATAGGTTATTTATGTATGTTTGTGTGTACCAAATTACTTATATATTTGTGTATAATGGTTAATTTCATCTTTCGTTATATTTCAAAGTGGATGGTAACCACTACTGTAAATATATTTTTTAAATACTTGATGTGTTTATCAAATGAAGGACAGATAAATTGATGCTACACTTTTGTTTCACTTGCCAGGGAGATGAAGGAGCACCACTCGTTCAACTCACAAAGCCTCACTTTGGATACATCAAGTACCTCTCTGCACTGGCTACCCTGGTGAGCATTCACTACAAAACACTGTCACAACTTTCATCCCAATTCTATCAGTAAAGGAAAAATGTATGAAATGGTTAAACATCGTTTTCTCCATAACTTTACTTATGGTTAAGATGGTATTCACATATACTGTATATTGAGATACTAACATAACCTCATGTACTTCACAGGCTGTTCCAGGGTGTAAACAGAATCCAACAGGAAAAAAACCAAAACCCAAAACTCCAGTTCTTCCAATGATTCAGGTCAACAGTACTGTCGGGTTTGCTCAAGAAAATATGTACAATATAACAAAACGCATAAAACATAAACAAGTCAAGAACCAAAACCACAAATCAACTAAGAACAAGAAGCGTAAAATTATAAAAAAGAATAAACCCAAACACCAAGATCTAGAACATACACAAAAACAAGAAAAGAAAAATATTCTGAAGGTTCTACGAAGGAATGATGGAAAAAGAAAGAAACTAAAAGCTATTAAGCTAAATG
This sequence comes from Metacarcinus magister, assembly GCA_029783475.1. Taxonomy (NCBI): domain Eukaryota; kingdom Metazoa; phylum Arthropoda; class Malacostraca; order Decapoda; family Cancridae; genus Metacarcinus; species Metacarcinus magister. The sequence goes on from JAPQNM010000024.1 coordinate 2,084,105, forward strand.
AAAAAATAAAGAAAATGTTTGTCAGGAAAAAAAAATCAATTAAAAATACCAATAATAAACCTGATCCAAGAATGATGAAAGAATACCGAAATAAGGAACATTCAAGGAAAATCATTATGAAAAGAAACAAAAAGAAGCATGAAGAAAAAATGGAACAGGAGGGAACAATAACTAAACATAAGCCAAGTCAAGTAAGTAAGGAAAAAGAGAAGGAGAAGCACAAGCAGAAAGAGAAGGAGAAGCACAAGCAGAAAGAGAAGGAGAAGCACAAGCAGAAAGAGAAGGAGAAACACAAGAAGAAAAAAAAGAAAAAGAAAAAAAAGAAAAACAAACAGCCCAAAAAATATAACCTGAAGAAGACCACCAATACAGGAATTGATGTTTGGATTGAAATAACGGCGTATGTGAACTGGATCATCAAAGTAGTGTTTCAGGGAGATGATGAATTAGTGTGTCAGAGACCTAAAATATTCCCTTGGAAGTAAGAGGTGATAATGTGGACTGATATAAGCAGTGTGCCACATCACATCATCAAACCATCATGCAGATGGATAACAAACACTTAGTATATACACATGAAGGAATGAACAACAAAGTGTATGGGTCAGCAGACCTTCTGAAGTTTGCACTTTTCCTGATCACTTGGCTTAATATAAGCCTTCTGTAATTTGCATTGGTTTCCTGTTTATTTCAATCAATTTAAGATGCTGTAAGGATGCACGTATGCTTTTGGATATTGAGTCATGTTCTGTTCATGAGCAACAGGTGTTGTGTATTGCAATAAATATTTAATGTCTAATATAATCATATATTTACCTCCCTCATTTTGGACTTTTAACATAAGCTGTAACTGAATCAGATAAAACAGTTGTAATGTATGCAATAGTGACACAATAGTTACCAAAAGTAAGATGAAAGTATACAACAAATAAAATTACATGGATTTCATAATTCATAACTATATGCATTAGCATCTTTCACCAGTGCAATTACAGTAGACATGATTGTTTGGAAACTCGCTATTATTATGTAATCCGACATCCAGCACATAAATTCTTATATCTTAATTTCAGTAGAATTCGTCATTCTGAATATTCGGCATATTGAACTAGCTCAGCAAATTATGAATTAGCATAATGCCAACTTCGAAGTTTAATGTTTTTATGTGAAAGCACGATGACCTGTTATACCATCAACACTACATACTATTTACAGTTAACCTCAGCAGCAACCATGGTCAAATTAACGTGAAAATGAAATACACTACCTGCTTCTCCCAGCCCAGGTGTACCGGAAGTACGTGTCTTCTTTGGAGTGTTGGATAAACGGGCAGTTTCTAATCACTGGTAAAAGGTATTGTCAATCCGTCATATAACGTGAGAACACGCGACTCCCTGCACGAGTTAGCTATATTACCACACGCAACCCACACAAAACATGCATATGAATGCACACAATACTGCCCTGCTTGAAAGGTCCGAGAAATCAGAGGTATAACAATATTACGCAAACCCTCATCCGGCATCAAACAAATTATAACTTATTTCACTGTGTAAATCTCGTCATTCTCAGTATTCTGAATATTAAGCGGACTCCGCAAATTAAGAAATACCGTAATGCCGATCTTCAAAAATTTTGTTGCACGTGATAAACAGAGACTCTAATCGTATCATTATCACTAGTCTTTGATGATACTCTTCCCCTGTCAAAGTGGAGAACACTAATAAGTAATAAAGCGGTGTGTTGAAAGTTAGGTAAGATCAGCTGACAGAACGTACATTTTGGTTGATTACAAAAATAACACAGGACAGGAGGGGCATCACTCCATAATTGTACCAAACCAGATCTTCTTCATACTATCAGATAAGTGCCCCTTCAGGAGGATTTGCAGGCAAAGCAACATATAGGTTATTATATACAGTCAGAGGTTCCCGAACAAACCCTGGGCCGCTTCATCATCCCTGAATCGGAGGAACACTACAAACCTTCCTATGTCTCAACAACATGTACCATTACCTCACCTACATATCACACACGGGTCTAGAGGATTAACTGTGCATTTAAGACGTAATTTTAATCTTAACTTACCTGGCAAACGTGCCTTACATCATGAAAATTGATGACCGCCAAACAGAGTCGTCGGACGCCGATCGTCAAGGGAAGAACCAAGTCAACAGAGGATTGTAAAGCGCAATGAACATGGAAAAGTTGAATTTATTTAATTAAAAATTAGTACAATGAGGTTTTTGGTTATGCTGAACACGAATCTGGCCTTATTTTCTTGATTACTATAATATTATACTGTATTTCACACTTACTTGCCTAATAACATTAATGAAATAACCATTATTTAACTTTACTGGCGGATGCTGGTACAACATAAGCCAGATAAAACTGACTAGATCAGAATGTGAGAGATTTGGGTGTACAAATTAGCTCAGACCTCCGTCCCAGAAAACAATGTATTGAAACTAGAAATCGGGCAAATAGGGTGTTAGGATTCATTGGTAGGAGTGTTAAAAATATATTCGTTTCATTGTTTTAAATAGTTTTTGTATTTTTTGTAAGCTTGCGTAATATCCTAGACGATATTTTCATGTATAATTTGTCATGGCACCCCCCTCAAGCTGTCACCCGGGGCGGACCAAACACGGCCTTACTACGCCACTGGTCAGTGCAGAGAAGGATGACCAAAAGGATACAAGGGATTCGTAATTTCAGTTATGAGAGGGGACTGAAGCTTTTGGAACTAGACTCACTTGAGAGGCGTAGGGTAAGAGATGATCTAATTGAAGCATTTAAGCTTCTCGAGGCACAAAGGCAGACCATTCCTCCTATTCAAATTTTATATAGATGCCTCCCAGTGTAACAGGCAGGAAAATAAGAAACAAAATGGACCATGAATTTGTCCCCTCTAGCTGGTTCGAGACTACTACACACACACACTCTCTCTCTCTCTCTCTCTCTCTCTCTCTCTCTCTCTCGCGAATACGCTTTGTATACTGAACCAACAGGAAAAATGTATCTATTGTTTGCACTATTCTCGTTTCCACTCAATAAATACATCCAACAAGAAACATTTTTCGATCATAAAAACGCGGTAACAACAAACACTCTGCTGCTTTATGACTTCATGGAGTGACACGCCAGTCATTATAAAACCTATTGTTAGTAAGGCGGAAGAAAGAAAAAAAAATATATATATATATACATACACAAACACATGTATATTCGAATACATACACACGCACATAGATAGATTGATAGATAGATGGGAGTGAACTTCTGTGCCGCTCTTAAAATAATATCCAAAATAATTAATGCAATAAATATTATTGCATACTATTGTAGGATCAAATAAGAGAGAGAGAGAGTTTTCTTTTTATTATGTCTGCTTCCTATATTTCCCTATTATGATAAATTTTGAAAAGAATGACCAATAATAGAACCAACAAGAAAAAAGAAAGATATATTGGTGCTACTTTGGCTTGTTATCTACGTGTCTTGAATCTACTTTGGTTTGCGATCTACACTTTATATTGCGATCTACGTGTCATGAATCTACTTTGGTATGCAATCTACACTTTATATTGCGATTTACGTGTCATGAATCTACTTTGGTATGTGATCTACGTGTCATGAATCTACTTTGGTATGCGATCTACACTTTATATTGCGATCTACATGTCATGAATCTACTTTGCTATGCTATCTAGAGGCATCTGACGTAATGGTTTGACTCCGCCTAAAGGCGTATCTGTATGCCCCGGTTTTCGAGAGGCTTAAAACGGCCGCGGCGAAGAGCCGTTGTCATTCGTGGACGAGGCAGCGATCAGCCAACATGTGTCTGGTGTTCGCTAAGGACCGACACTTCCCTTCATGGCTGACGACATCAAGAGGAAGTGGGTGGCTCCACGACCCTTGGGTGCAATCACACAAAGGCTTATTTGGCACTTAAAAGGTACTGAGAGGTGTAGGCAGGAGAGGCAATGGCATGAAAGGTGTTCAATGCTGGTGCTCTATTGAATAAATGGCTATGATTACAATCTGCTCTTACTTGTTCGGTCTCAGTTTCTTCAGTTTTCTATATTCTTTAAACGACTAACAGCCTTGTGAAACCATATTATGAAATGTGTACTGCATTAAATATAGGCTTTCAGTATTTCTATTGAATTATAATCAACAAGGCTTTTTTTTTTATTTCAATATACTGTACTTTATTTATTTCATTAAAAATGCTACCAACAATGTAGAAAGCAGCAGCAAGTGTTGTTTGCACATGTAAAAAGTACGCGCGTACGTACATGATTTATTATTACCTTCATATAACCAAGATCCATATATACCAGGTAAACTCATGGGGGTTAGTGATGGCGTGCCAACCACTAATACTTGACGTCATATATACGTACTAAACTGATTGGATCCGCCCTCATTTTGCGCAATAGTTTCTAGAGATATTTCCTACCTTCTAACTATGTTTGTGTATGAATGATATATTGCTATCATTAGAGGTATTTTTTTTCTATAACATTATCAAATAAAATAAAGTAAAATAAGTTAAATGAATTATATTATGGGACTTGGAATGAATATGCATCAACTTCAACTTCAACTCGTCATAGCAATATATTTTATGAGCCAACTATTTACGTATAACACACCAAAAGATGTGGAATTGTATTAGCTTCCCAATGAAAAAGTTTTTTTTTTTTTATGTCAAATGGATTAGCACCATACACAAATGAGCTAAAACTGAACAGTTATGGGAAAAAACTTTTTTTTCTTACAAATTTCCTCTGTTTTTGAGCAATCAGCTGTGAATTTTACTTTGCTATATATGTAGAACTAATCGGAACAAAGATAATGCATGTAAGTAGCCTACATACCAATAGCTAAAATTTTATTTTAATTCTCATCGACCGCGCGCTAAAAGTAAATACATAATATTAATGTTCACACCATATTTTCTCGAAATTTTTCTGTTAAGTAGTTATTTCATATACTTCTAATAATGGGACATTTCTTAAGGAGATCAGTGATGCCTTCAAAATGTTCATATCTGAAGTATTTCCCGAGATATGTTCATGTATCTTGGTGTGTGTGTGTGTGTGTGTGTGTGTGTGTGTGTGTGTGTGTGTGTGTGTGTGTGTGTGTGTGTGTGTGTTATAGAAAAATAAATAATGGGACAGGATGGTGAGGTGTGAACTGGGGGTGAGGTGCAAGTGACGTCATATCCAGTCTACACGCGTCGCTGTGAGTTGACTTGATATATCTGGATTTTGCATAGAACCATAAAACATTGAGCTATGTCACCACAGGCTTTCATTAGTAAACCTCGTCCTTTCAAAATCTGCAATATTGTCAAATAATTACCCACATGGCCACAGAAGCTGTTGCTCGAGTTTTAGCTGCGCTGTCACGTGTAAAATTTATCATGAAACAACTTTTTTGGGCGGTTTCTGTAATCTTGCTAGATTCAGAAAAAGATCAAATAATTTGTATCTGTGTGCTAAAATGCAATGCTAAAGGCCTTCATAGCGAAACAAATTGAGTGCCTTACAAATTAATATTACTCAGATTTCCAATGCAAGTAGAAAACTGATTCCACACTGTTCCTGTTGATCAGCTACCTTGTAAGAAGCTCGATGAATAGATGTTTATTATTCTTGCTCCGAGGACAAAAGTGTTGGGATAAGTTTGGAACTTGTCTTCATGGGTGTGTGCACAGAAGATGTGTCTAAGAGCAAATGCATTTAGTTTTAAAAACAGAAAAAAAGCCGCCATGTTAGAGGTATAATGCATGAAAAATAAGGCAAATCAGATCTTCTTGTACAGGACAATTTTGAGCATATGGCACAGTTAATCGAAACGCAGATTTTGAAGCTAATAACTTTTGATCTCTAGTCGGCAGGAACGGTTAACTGTCTACTTTGGAACAACGCTGCAGCCACAAGGAAAACAACCTGATGCACAACAAACAAAACACAAGAGGATGCAAGCAACACAAGAGGATGCAACACATACTGGATATCACAAACAAAACAAAATTACAATCATATTTCATGGATAAAACACACCTACCAAAACCATACTTATTCATTTTTTTTTAATACAAAACAGACAATCCCAAACTAAAGCAACACAACAGAAAACGGTAAGATAAACAAACTACACAAATAAATAAAACCACTACACTTGTTTCTCTATTCCTTTGTAACGATAGAGGCGTGAATGACAGCTGGTGCCTACAGGTCTTTGTACAACCTAGTTCACTCTGGACCACTAACAATCTTGCCGGTATTGTTTTTGGCCAACAGTGTGCTTGGGGGTACAAAGCCGCACCAGTGAAACTATTCTAAGAAGATTAGGGAACAAAAGAGTCACACAGACTCACACTCCTTAACGAACACTAAAATAATTCCAAATCATATACCTAACTTAATCTTAATCCTCTTTCAGCGAGTGGATCGTCGACATCCTCTACAAGAGACACAGACACGACCACTGATACAACAACAGACACAACAACAGACACCACCACTGATATAACAACAGACACCACCACTGATACAACAACAGACATCACCACTGATACAACAACAGACACCACCACTGATACAACAACAGACATCACCACTGATACAACAACAGACACCACCACTGATACAACAACAGACACCACCACTGATACAACAACAGACACCTCCACTGATACAACAACAGACACCTCCACTGATACAACAACAGACACCACCACTGATACAACAACAGACACTACCACTGATACAACAACAGACACCACCACTGATACAACAACAGACACCACCACTGATACAACAACAGACACCTCCACTGATACAACAACAGACACCACCACTGATACAACAACAGACACTACCACTGATACAACAACAGACACCACCACTGATACAACAACAGACACTACTACTGATACAACAACAGACACCACCACTGATACAACAACAGACACCACCACTGATAAAACAGACACCACCACTGATACAACAACAGAAACCACCACTGATACAACAACAGACACCACCACTGATACAACAACAGACACCACCACTGATACAACAACAGACACTACTACTGATACAACAACAGACACCACCACTGATACAACAACAGACACCACCACTGATAAAACAGACACCACCACTGATACAACAACAGACACCACCACTGATACAACAACAGACACCTCCACTGATACAACAACAGACACCACTACTGATACAACAACAGACACCACCACTGACACAATCATAGATTCCACCACTGATACAACAACAGACACCACCACTGATACAACAACAGACACCACCACTGACACAATCATAGATTCCACCACTGATACAACAACAGACACCACCACTGATACAACAACAGACTCCACCACTGACACGATCATAGATTCTACCACTGACACAACAACAGACACCACCACTGATACAACAACAGACACCACCACTGATACAACAACAGACACCACCACTGATACAACAACAGACACCACCACTGATACAACAACAGACACCACCACTGACACAATCATAGATTCCACCACTGATACAACAACAGACACCACCACTGACACAATCATAGATTCCACCACTGATACAACAACAGACACCACCACTGATACAACAACAGACACCACCACTGACACAATCATAGATTCCATCACTGATACAACAACAGACACCACCACTGATACAACAACAGACACCACCACTGACACAATCATAGATTCTACCACTGATACAACAACAGACACCACCACTGATACAACAACAGACACCACCACTGATACAACAACAGACACCACCACTGATACAACAACAGACACCACCACTGACACAATCATAGGTTCCATCACTGATACAAAAACAGACATCACCACTGATACAACAACAGACACCACCATTGACATCACAACAGACACCACCACTGATACAACAACAGACATCACAATAGATACCACCACTGACAGACGCATAACCACTGACACAATCATAGACTCCACCACTGACACAAGCACAGCAACAGACACCAACACAGATACACCTATGAACGCATCACCCTTGAGCACTTCAGTAACACCTCCAGACACAACACAGCCATCACAGACAAACACAACTGTTCCTACAGATAAAACCCCATGCAACCATATTCTATATTATGGACAAACTGTTTTCAATGGACGCAGTCCTTATTATTGGGTAGAGTCTGGTGAGCCATACAAACCCACTTTGATAACTGAAGGCAAGTATATAAGTTTCCTTTATGTGTAACTTTTATGCATGAATTAAAACAAAGTTATATTCATCCTTCTACTTAACTATATGATAAAAGTCACATTTTGTTGCAGACCATATCAGCATCATCACTTATGGAACACATACAAGCAACCTTGTCCTCGAACTATCCCGACACATTAATTCCCTCGTGTTCACTGTTGGATCAAGTGACATTATGCAGCTGGCAAAGACCAGGACAACAATATTAGGAGTTCACTTCAAGGTAAAACAAGTGACAAATAATTCCAGCCAAGTTATGTGCACCAATTCATCCTCCTTCATTATTGCCTTAACTTTGTTAATACACTTTATTTGTTTATTGTTTATGAAACAGAAACATTAAAATTTATGTGAAGAAGTCAGTGTGGAATGCCACTAAGCATATTTGTCAAAGAAATATGCATATTTCCATAAAAAAACATTAACTTCAGGAGGATTTACCAAAATGATATAATAGTTAAGTTAATACATTAAACACAAAATTAAAATTGAAATTTAAACACTCAAACATATGGCAGCACATCTCATTAGTAGACAATAATTATATTGTTAGGACAGTAAGGAAAACCTAACTATACATCACAATACTAACAATGATGTTCAGCCTTAATGAATTGATGTCCCACCTTCCTCCCAGGCTGCATCTTCTAATTTTGTCAGCACTAATCACAACCCTCTATCATGGTCTGCAAGTGACACCCAACACGACACCACAGACCACTTGGATGCAAGTGAAGTGAAGTGCATACAGACAATGATGTAAGTTTTCACACTCATTCTCTCATGCTTATATCAAACAATATCATTCTCTATATTCATTAATCTTTTAGTCTTTAATGACATTATGATAATGATTTTTTACGCAATTAATTATCTATTCTTAGCAGCTGACTTAACAACCATAAAGGATTAACAGTGAGATACATTTAGTACTACCTCAGAGTCATATAAACATTATCATGTTTTTTCGAGCAAGAATATTTTAGACCATTATATCCGAGGTAATATTCAACGAAGGTCTTTATTTGTGTTTTTGGATTGCTTGCCGAGTAATTACAGCATGAATGTGTCTTTGCTCACAACCACTCTCTCCTCTCACTAGTGTTACCATAATGGAAGTGTGGTTCAGCCGCAAGTCCACCGGGGAGAGATATCCAGGATGTGACCAAAACAATCAGAATCTAGCTGATTCTCCCTACTTTGAGTATATTGACATATATAATGTGACCACAAGGTATGCTATTACATTATATTGTTATTCTTGTTTAAAAGTCATAATTGTGTTGCAAATCCTTTGTGTTCTTATGATTAGTTCTAAACATCAATATTATCCATTTATGGCAAATTACTTCCCTTATTCACATATTCTGGGCTAAAATATGTGTGTACAAGCAAATCTAAATTCAATCTACAAACTTGGTCTATCTTCAATAAACAATAACGGGAAACAAACTTGAGTGCATCAATTTTCTTTTTATTAACTTGGGCAACCTCGTGTATCTCTACCAGTTTATCAATATTCTGATGTCCATTCCTAAGAAAACATTTCAATACCAGGTCATAAGACCATCGATAATCCGGCAACAATGGGACCTTAGGACTGCCAGATTTTCGAAATTTCCGGATTATTGAGGTTTTGTCCCCTGACCCTATATATGCTGTATATATTATAACAGAAAATTACTCCAATGCATTTAATGGTGGTACTCACGTTGCCTTTCACATTCCCTCCTCAGATTGTGCTTCACCAACACCAACACAACCTTCGTCACACTGGCAGATGAGGCGGCCGCCAAGTTGGTCTGGAATGGAGATTTGGATGTTGTGCCACACATAAAGTCAGTCAAATATATATAAAGTAACCGTAATAACAAACATATAAGGATATGAATAATGAGTAAGTTTAGTGGAATATATGTCATAACAATATTCCATATAATACTTCACTTAACCACCTTTCGTGGCATAACACAGATAATTTTTGGTCTCAGACAAACACAAACTCTATACACACATCATTGAAAGTTAATATTATTGGCGTGCCACCTCTACAAAATCACAGATATATCACATATAGAAGGGAATATTTACTAGCCTTCAGCTTCTGCTGTTACCAGTTCACAATTCCTCTACTTACATGCTATGTCACATTTTGACTAGGTGAAACATCCTTGGTGAAAGGAGACAAGCATAAACTGTCCTTATACGGCTGAGGATTTAAAATATTGAATTTTCAGTTGTAAGCTGAAATATTATGACTACACCAATGGACTGCTACTATAATAATAATAATAATAATAATAATAATAATAATTAATAAAATGTTGAAGTCATTCATGATTATGGCACCAATTTATGCATGCAGTAATGGAGTTGTATCCTTTACATAAATGTGAATTATTCCTTTTTTTTATTATAGAATTAAAGTTGAAAAGAGTCCGTACTGCTGTGGAGGAATGTTCTATACACCGTTCTATGGACAACCACTTAGAAGCACTTTGGTGACCTCCCCTGATTATCCTATGCATTATCACCTCGGAATGGAGTGTCCTTACATATTCAGGGTGAGTTGCAAACGTTTCTCATCACATCTATTAATCGAGTTGACACATTCCCATGAGTCAAAACTATACTTTTATGTCTTGCATTAAAACTAAATTAAAACTAATCAAACTGGATATGTACGTATGTATGTACAAACACTTTCACTGAGAATAACATTTCTTATTTTTGTCCTTCTAATATGTATATGAAATACAATAAGGTTATACTCACTCTCTGAAGGATGACAAGTCAAGCTGAAACAATTACTTTTACCTTCTTAAAGTATGTAACTGGAGTACAGGTTGAATTCATGTCTGATGTAACATATACTGTGTGTGTGTGTGTGTGTGTCTATATATATATATATATATATATATATATATATATATATATATATATATATATATATATATATATTGAACAAATTAGTTAGCCCTCTACTTGTACCTTGACAGTGTGTTCCAAAACACCCTGGAGGTCGGTGTGTGATCAAATTGGACTTCATAGACTTCCAACTGGCACCAGGAAGGCACCGTAATCACAGTGCCTTGAGAACACACAGTGCTGAAGCATGTGACGGACACGACAGAGTACAGGGGTCTGCTCACGGCAGCTTCCGAACTGGACACTTTACGTAAGCATGTGTTCATTTTGAAATAAACTTAATGAAATCTACTCTGCTGCCAGCAGTCTTTCCTGATAATAATTCAACTCCTTTCACCCAATAACAGCTCTTTTCTTTCCCTTCCTTTCATCTTAGTCCTACAGAAAACTAACCCAATGAGGCTTCCCATACCTGACTTCTCACTACTTTTTCATTCTGATTGCATGCTTGCAAATTGAAATGCATCAATTTTAACTGTTTGCTTTCCTTCCATGTTTTGAAAAATAAATTCTTGATGCAAGGAAAACCTGTCCCTTTGATGAATGAATGACAACAAAGAGAGAAAAGTTTTACCCATTTTCCACAAGGCTATTAATTTTTCATTATTTTTTAGCTTTAAGCTTTGCAAGAGAAACAAAGAGTGTGAATGGTTTTACTTGGCAGGTACTGTGATGTGAATCCACCCAAATCGTCCATCCTAGCCTATGACCAAGTGTTGCTTCACTTCTCCACCGTGGGCGTGGGCGAGAGTCAGGCCAAGGGTGACAGGGGCTTCCTCATATCATCTGTAGCACTTGATCCAAGTTACTGTAAGTATTTGGTGCCTGATACGTGGCACACATTCCTACACAATTACTGCACTTCACCATTTTACTTGTGTATCTACTTATTCACCTTTTTTATACCAAATGTTAATCCTACTCTTCACTCCTACTCTTCTTAACTTCTGACAAACTGACACACACTGGAATCTACTTAATCTGTTGCTGCAAAAAACATTTTTTCACTCTCCTCAGGTACCTACTCAGACCAGGACTTCCATGCCAGCTGTGGTAAGTCAATGATGACATTCTGGTCACTATGAATTAAGCAAAGTTAACGTATTGAAGATATTTTACCGTGTGCACCAAATTCTTGTTAATCCCCTCAGTCTCGCTGACGCAGTATGCGTCAAATACACAATGTCAAGTGTGTTTCTGGACCACATTGTGCTCACTATGAATTAAGCAAAGATAACGTATTGAATATATTTTACCATGTGCACCAAATTCTTGTTAAAGTTTCTACCGTGCTGTGTTAATTCATGCTAACTCAAATGAGTCAAGTTTATTATTCACATCTACAAGTTCATGGCCAAGTTATATTTTCCCTTCTCAATAACTTCAGAGTGTGGCAAAGGTACACTGCATCACACAACGCCTCACCACAAGCTGCTGCAAACCAACAATCCCGAACACAAACATGTCATAAGACGAGGAAGGGACGTGCAACAGAGACTACAAAAGAAAAAGAAAAAGAATCAAAAGGAGGATGGCGAAAACGCCAGAGAAAATAAAAGTAAAAGAAAATTAAAGAAACAAAAGAATGTTAAAAAAATTCAAAAAAGAAAAAAGCCAATAAAAAGGAAAAAACACACTTCAAAAAACACAAAACAAGCAAAGGGAAAAAATAAGAACCAGAGCGCTATGGAAAGAAAGAAAATAAAAGTAAAGGGAATAAAACAAAAAGACAAAGGAGTAAAGAAAATAACGAGAATTCCGAGCAAGAACAACACTAAAAAACTTGAGAAAAAATCAACCAAAGACAAGAAGACAGTCAGTAAGTACAAAAAAAAAAGAAAACAACAGAAACATGGAAGCAAAGATGTTGAAAGACAAGATTCTGAGGAGAAAAAATGGAAGAAAAAGAATCACAAACACAAACAAGTAACAAAAGAGAAGGAAAATGAAAACGTTATTGAAAAGAATCCGAACAGAGTGCAAGGAGGAACACCATTACCTAATGATAATGAGTTACGTTCTGTGGTAAGTTCCTTGATACAGCTCAATTAAAACAAAGTTACAACACACTCTCCACTCCACTTCATCATCAAACTCAGATACAGATAAACTATTGATAAATTACTCTGGACGTGTTGAAACTGTTCAATACAATAATATTTCTGGAGCACAAAAATACTAATTCAGTCATATGTGCAAATATTTCTTTCAAAAATGTTGCAGTAATGATCTATCATTGGATGCTTCACTTTATATCACTACTTATCCATACTTCTAAAAACCTAAATATTTATATATGTGTGTTAATGCTATTCTATTCTATTCCATAGTCTCTGACGCCTCTTTCCCTCCAGGAATGTCCCCAAAGGGGATGGCATGGCAGAAAAGCCTCCATCTCTCCTTATCCACACACTTCCTTCTTGCTCGTTTTTTTGCAGGTAACTGTTGTACAACATAAGCTTAAAAAGAAATCAAAGAAAAAGAAGAAAAAAAGCAATTCTAAACCAGCTCGAGAGTGCAGAGGATTCTTTATCAATAAAAACTATATAATCACCACCACCGCCTGCTGCACCTACTGCAGGTAATGTTCAACACTGTGCATGCATTACTCTGACACCTTTCACTATAGAGTGCTTGATGCTCACCTTTACTTCTGACTTATATTTCAAAGATTGAAAGTATATCGTGCACATTATTTCTGTGCCACATGTATTGTTTGGTAACATTTTTCCAGATGTCACTTCTAACTAATGCTTGTGCTTGAGTGGCTGGTGTGTATGTAGGGAAGGCAATAAGGGAGGTAGAGTAAAGGTGCTTCAATCTTCCATTACGGCATCATAGTCCGTGCCATGCATCATTGTTTTCAACTTTTTCACCTTTCCAACACCTGTTTATCTTGAGGGTAACCTTTATATTACCTGAACTGATGCAATATAATACTATTGATGCCATATGATACTACTTGTGTGTCATATTGGTATGGAAATATGGAACACATCACTTATATATTATGATTATCTGGTGCATTCTATTTTCTCTCCTATCTTCCCAGGGATGTTTGGAACGATCACTTCAGAATGAAACAGTTCACAACACACTCCATTTATTATTCAATTAAGAATAAGATCAATGAGAACACCAACAGCACTAACATCTCCAAACAGCTCACCATTAATCAGGGAAGTGTTCAGGGTTTAAACAACACTAATCACACTAAACATGGCAAATCAGGAAGCTTTAAAAAGAACAGCAACATCAAAAAGAAAAAAAGAAAGAGTATATATTCACAAGACACAGAAAAGGATAAACCTTCAAAGGATAAGGAAAAGGATAAACCTTCAAAGGATAAGGAAAAGGATAAACCTTCAAAGGATAAGGAAAAGGATAAACCTTCAAAAGATAAGGAAAAGGATAAACCTTCAAAGGATAAGGAAAAGGATAAACCTTCAAAAGATAAGGAAAAGGATAAACCTTCAAAAGATAAGGAAAAGGATAAACCTTCAAAAGATAAGGAAAAGAAGAAAAAGAAAAAGAGAAGGAAGCATCAAAAGCCACAATTATCTGACATAAAAGTCGTGGTGGGATACCGTACTATCAGAGTAGTGAGCATCTGGCTGCCGGAGGAATGTGAACAGAAAATGAAACAAAAAACACGAGGTAAGGTTTGTTACATTTTCAAATGAATGCCACACATACTGATAACATTTTTACCAAAAGTAACACCATGTAGATTATCTAAACTTGATGTAGTCATTGTAGATTTGAGTTAATTTTCCACTGTGAATCAGACCTAAGACTTAAGAGTTGCCATTCATCTTAAGTTAATATCTCTTTAAGTTGGTGGTATAAATGACTCAGCATGTACAACTAAATCACTTCATTTGTCCAACAATAATGGTGGTCAAGAAACATTGTGATCTTTAACCTCACTACCATTGTTTAAGAGCACTTTTCTTACAGATGGAAGAAAACTTTTCCCTGTGGAGTGTGTTGTGTTGCTAGAGGTGCATGATGAAAGTCTACACTTTGATTCTTACATCTCTCCATTGTGTCTGCCAATTTTCCAAACCTTTGACCCTTACTTCCAATCTGGCAGCAGCATTAGTTATGCCCATGCGTCGGCAAACAGCAATGGTGTGTATAATTCTGTATCATGGCTAGGGAGGTTCACAATACTGTGTGTCTTGGTTGTAGTCCATGATTTATTTTGTTCCTTAAAAAACTGTTAATAGCCACCAATGTTAACCATTCTTTGATACTGAATAACCTACTTTCCTCCACTTGTCTTTCCACAGAGAATTACAACACACCATATGTACTCTCAGGAATAGACAAGATTCCCACAACTGTGTGTGAAAGAGAACTTGGAGGGCAAGTATTGGATCCAACAATGATGTGTACTTTTGCTGAATCAACTGCATCAACTTTTGCTGATAAAACTGAATCAATGTGCCTCGTAAGTATGTAGAGAGTATGTTACTCACCAGAGCTTCCTTGCTTCTCAAGTTAAAAGTTTGCAACAATAGTACATCCATTAGTATCTGTTAGGCCAAAACTAGTACTAGGTTTCAGGTTAATAGTTATCCTATTTGTTATGAGGATATCATCTATATAATATTTCCATTACATATTTTAGTCTCAATTAATATATATATATATATATATATATATATATATATATATATATATATATATATATATATATATATACATATATATATATATATATATATATATATATATATATATATATATATATATATGTATATATATATATGTATATATATATATATATATATATATATATATATATATATATATATATATGTATATATATACATATATATATATATATATATATATATATATATATATATATATATATATATGTATATATATATAGGTTATTTATGTATGCTTGTATGTACCAAATTACTTATATATTTGTGTATAATGGTTAATTTCATCTTTCGTTATATTTCAAAGTGGATGGTAACCACTACTGTAAATATATATTTTAAATACTTGATATGTGTTTATCAAATGAAGGACAGATAAATTGATGCTACCCTTTTGTTTCATTTGCCAGGGAGATGAAGGAGCACCACTCGTTCAACTCACAAAGCCTCACTTTGGATACATCAAGTACCTCTCTGCACTGGCTACCCTGGTGAGCATTCACTACAAAACACTGTCACAACTTTCATCCCAATTCTATCAGTAAAGGAAAAATGTATGAAATGGTTAAACACCGTTTTCTCCATAACTTTACTTATGGTTAAGATGGTATTCACATATACTGTATATTGAGATACTAACATAACCTCATGTACTTCACAGGCTGTTCCAGGGTGTAAACAGAATTCAACAGGAAAAAAACCAAAACCCAAAACTCCAGTTCTTCCAATGATTCAGGTCAACAGTACTGTCGGGTTTGCTCAAGAAAATATGCACAATATAACAAAACGCAAAAAAACAAAAAACCGAAATAAGGAACATTCAAGGAAAATCATTATAAAAAGAAACAAAAAGAAGAATGAAGAAACAATGGAACAGGAGGGAACAATAACTAAACATAAGCCAAGTCAAGTAAGTAAGGAGAAAGAGAAGGAGAAGCACAAGCAGAAAGAGAAGGAGAAGCACAAGCAGAAAGAGAAGGAGAAGCACAAGCAGAAAGAGAAGGAGAAGCACAAGCAGAAAGAGAAGGAGAAGCACAAGCAGAAAGAGAAGGAGAAGCACAAGCAGAAAGAGAAGGAGAAGCACAAGCAGAAAGAGAAGGAGAAGCACAAGGAGAAAAAGAAGAAAAAAAAGAAAAACAAACAGCCCAAAAAATATAACCTGAAGAAGACCACCAATACAGGAATTGATGTTTGGATTGAAATAACGGCGTATGTGAACTGGATCATCAAAGTAGTGTTTCAGGGAGATGATGAATTAGTGTGTCAGAGACCTAAAATATTCCCTTGGAAGTAAGAGGTGATAATGTGGACTGATATAAGCAGTGTGCCACATCACATCATCAAACCATCATGCAGATGGATAACAAACACTTAGTATATACACATGAAGGAATGAACAACAAACAGTGTATGGGTCAGCAGACCTTCTGAAGTTTGCACTTTTCCTGATCACTTGGCTTAATATAAGCCTTCTGTAATTTGCATTGGTTTCCTGTTTATTTCAATCAATTTAAGATGCTGTAAGGATGCACGTATGCTTTTGGATATTGAGTCATGTTCTGTTCATGAGCAACAGGTGTTGTGTATTGCAATAAATATTTAATGTGAAATATAATCATATATTGATCTGTTATACCATCAACACTACATACCATCTACAGTTAAACTATGACACAATTGAACAAGGTGCTTTGCTTATTCATTGGTAATTTTATAAGGCATATCTGATATCTTTTCCATCAACATTGGTCGAGTATTAAATCCACCATAATGATATTTGTTTTTCTTAAAATTCAAATCAATTTATTTTTAGAAAAGAAAGTTTCCGGTGAAAAGACTTAAACTTAGCTGAAAGTATTACATTATTCCTATGTACAATATAGTTTAAAAATATAAAAATCCATTAGCAAATAAAAAAAAGATTTTTTTGACATAAGAACATCAACAAGTTTCAACAAGTACCGCTAGGTGGCGGCCGTGTGTTGGCTGCTGGATCACGTATATATAAAACCAAGATAGAGGTTTTTATTATACATAGGAAAGCAATTATATATACTTTAAAAAATCATCTGAAATATCTAACTGTTTTCTACATAAACATTTGTTATATTTGATTCGTATTTATTTCATGAAAAATGTTTATTTCTAAGTTCAATCATAAAATAAAAAAATAGAATAAAGCAATAATAATGAAATTAAACCAATATAAACCATAGAATAGGATATATAAAAAATATTCAAACCGAAAGTAAACCCTATATAAGCCATAGAAAAAAGAAAAACGGAAAAAACAATGAAAAAATAAGAAAAAAACAATAATTATTTGTTTACATCCAAGATTGTTAATTATTGTGTGTTAGGTACAGTAAAAAAAGTGTTAGGACATGACGGCCTACAAGGATATAGATGAAGGTGAGTGTGTTGTGTTATGAGTGTGTTATGGTTGGCTGATGGGCTGACAGGCTGACGAATCGCCCCAAATCGACAAAATACTGGTATACTGAAGGGCTTCTAATGCCCGTAATACCCGAAAATACCGGTATATCGGTATACCGGATAGGTGCATATCCCTAGACACACACACACACACACACATACTCAGCTGACGCCAGGCAATGTAATCTGATTGTGTTTCCGATTAATAATCATAATACTTAGGGCACCAGTTGTGTTGCATATCACGTATATATATATATATATATATATATATATATATATATATATATATATATATATATATATATACATATATATAGAGTTTGGTGTTGTGTGTGTGTGTGTGTGATAACAAGTGTAGCATTATGAGCGTAGGTAAAGGTAATAGGCCTGAAGACTGCACATTAAATGACGCTACCTTAGGAAGGTCATATAGTGTGAGGGACTTGGGAGTTCAAATAAGCAGTGACTTTCGCCCCAGGGAACAGTGTATTATAGCTAGAAATAGGGCAAGATAGGACAAGATACTGGGATTTATTAGTAGGTGTGTGATAAATAGGAGTTCTGAGGTCATTCTGAGGTTGTATTTAGCGCTAGTTAGACCCCACCTAGATTATGTAGCTCAATTTTGGTCCCCTTATTATAGGAAGGATATAGACTCCTTGGAGGCAGTCCAGAGAAGAATGACCAAGATGATTCAGGGGCTGAGAAATTTACCCTACAAAGATAGATTAAAACGTCTTAATCTCCACTCCCTAGAGAGAAGGAGGGCAAGAGGGGATATGATTGAGGCTTTCAAATGGGTAAAATGAATTAAGAAGGGAAACATTGATCAGGTTTTAGAAATTAGTAATCAGGATAGGACACGTGGTAATGGGTACAAGCTAGAAAACTTAATTTCATGACAGACCTAGGTAGATATTGGTTCACTAACAGAGTGGTGAACGATTGGAATAGGCTGGGTAGACACGTAGTAAGTGCTGAGTCAATAGGCAGCTTTAAAAGACTGTTGGACGAAAGTATGGATAGGGATGACGGGTGGAATGGATAAATATTGGATTATTCCAAGGGTGGGGGACAAGAAACTGCCTCGTGTAGGCCTTTTGCAGTCTCCTCATATCTTATGTTCTTATGACAATCAGTAGTGAAGGTTTTGATCGGCCCGTCATGACCGAACGAGCGGTGAGAATTCAATTGTTTTCTGCCTCTATATACCTAATTATAGTGAGCCTTATCTTGATGCAGCAGCATTTAAGAAGGTCAGAGGAAGGCTATGTACACTTTACGAAAGATAGACGGTATAGCAAATTACGGGGAGGGAAAGAACAGTTAGTTAAACTAAACTAAGCAATTATATTTACGAGACGTGTGTAGCGATGATTGCGGTGGCAGCGGCGGCGGTGGTGGTGGTGGTTTAGTCTAGCCAGTAGCCAGTCTCTCGAAGATTGTGGTGGAGGGAGGTGTGCACAGCTTGCCTCCTGCCCTCCCTGACACGTGCACCTTAACCACACTTACACCTCCTCCCTCTTAGTGTATTACAAAGGTGAGTGAGTTATGTGTTCTGTACATATTTTACACCAGGGAGTATCGTAAGTGCAAATATTTCTCAGGTGAATATTTGAAGTGTTGAGTTTTTTCTTATTGTTCCGTCGATCCTGTATAAAAAATGGATAGACATTGATAAACATTATAAAAAGAAAAGGTAATTATGAAGTTTATGAAGTGAAGTGATATAATTTAAGTTAATTACGTAAGATAAACTAGGATTTCAAAATTTACTTAACTAAACTTGAGAAGTGGGTCTTTCATCGTAGTAGTAGTAGTAGTAGTAGTAGTCGTAGTAGTAGTAGTAGTAGTCGTAGTAATAGTAGTAGTAATAGTAGTAGTAGTAGCAGTAATAATAACAGTAGTAGCAGCAACACTAGTATTCTATATAAGGAAGAAAAAAAAATCATGGGAACAAAACCCAACAGATTTATTTCATCCTCTATAGCTTAACGATCTTGTAGTCCTTATATCTATGTCACGATCCGTCTGTTGCTTCCGGAAATGGTGGTCATGGAGGAGGAGACACGGAGGAAACACGTAACATAATTCTACACACACAGGACCACTAACTGAAACAAATAATAAAACAAAATCAATATATTTCTTATCCAGTACAACAGTCACTCTCAGGAAGGTGTCGTGTTTGCGTGCATGTGTGAGAGGGTAAGAGGGAGGGAGGAAGACCATGGCGTTAGATTAGCAAGGTCAATGCAGGTGTATTAGAACCCGTGACCGCAGGACCAATCATGAGTGTTGTTAGACCTAGAGGACCCTTGAGACCGAAGCACCTCCAGGAAAAACAGATTCTAGTGAAGGAAGGAAAATTTATTGATATGGATCCGATTAATATTTTTGGATATAGGATTAAAACTAAGATTACACGTGGATTTCATGATAGTATATTGCTGATTTATATATAAGATGTAGGTGAATATAAGCTTTATTCGGATTTATAGTTAGTGACTAGCTGAGTATGATACATTCACGATACAGGTAATTCTTAGTGGATATATTATGTACTTCAACGAAAGGGATCGCTTCTAATTACAGGTGGACAGGTGCATAAACTAACCAACCAGGTATCACGGACTAGACTTTGAACAATATACGAGAATAATACAACGAACGAACACGCGCACACACACACACACACACACACGTATACCACCTAGGAACACATACACACAGCAACGAAGGAAGGAAATCAAGAACGTGTGCTGTATTGGAATTTTTTTTACTCGTAATTTATGAGTACTTGTAAACATGCAAGTATATATAGTTACCCTTTGGAATATTTTCAGTTATTTTACCTCCAGTTTCCCTTCGATGGAGTGAGGTTTGTCTAGGTAGGAAGAATTGTCAGGTGTGTCCAGGTGAGAGAAATCACACCTGTCGTGTTATAAATTGTTCCAGGTGAAATTGAGGGGGATATTGTAAAAGAAAATAGAAAAGAATTATGTATTTTTTTTCTTCATTAATTTTCTACATTGACGAACGGATACTAAGAATTGTGAGGCAAAGTGGGATATCATTTTTTTTTTTTAAGTCTGCCTCTGTAACCTTGAAATAGAGAAAACTAAATTAATATTCACTTAAAACACAAAATATATAGAGAAAGAGAAAATGAATACATCTTTCAAGTCTCTCTTTTCTTCGATACAGAGACCAAATCATCTATAACTCGCGTGGAAACAAATGAAAATCGACATTCACTTGTTTTTCAGCTTGAGTTGTGCGCACAGGGAGAAGTACGAGTGTGTGAAATATGTATACCTATTAGTGTTTTGGTGGGTCAGGGTAGAAGAAAATAGGTAGTGAGGGTGAGGGAGGAGGGAAAATTGGTGAAGGTTGGTGATGCGTGTGGTAATGGTGAGTGGTGTGTGTGTGTGTGTGTGTTTGTGGGTCCATGTATGTGTGTGTGTGTGTGAATATGTCATTATATGTACACATGCGATTTTCTCTTCACCTCTCCTTCCTCCTCCTTCTCCTACTCCATTTTTTCTTTATACTCCTCCTCCTCTTCCTCTTCTTCCATGTTTCCTCCTTGGCCTTAATTGTTCCCTCTTCCTCTCCCCATTCCCACACTTTCAAGTTTCCTTCTGCATCATCATCATCACTTTCTCTCCTCCTCCTCCTCTCCCTCCTTTTTCCTCCCCTATCTAAATCGTTCCTATCATTTATTTTCCTTTTCCTTCCTCCTGTCAGTCTCCATTCCTATATTCCCTTCCCTTTATCTATTAGTGTAGTAGTAGTAGTAGTAGTAGTAGTAGTAGTAGTAGTAGTAGTAGTAGTAGTAGGTGATCTTAGAAATAATGGATTCCAATTCCTTTCGTGACACTCTGCACTCTCTTCCCTTCCAACCCTCTTTCCCTCACTCAAGCAGCTCTCCCCCCTCCTCTCTTCCCCTCACTTCCCTCCCCTCTTCTTCTTCTTTGATCCCTTCTTTTCAATTCTTTTTATATTCTTTCTTAAGATTTTTTTTTCCACTTTCAAGGTTGTCTAGATTGTTGTTGTCATTGCTTGTAGTAGTAGAAGTAAACTCTATTAAAAAATATCGCAGGCGGACGATGCCTCGCCTTTCCTGCCCCCCTCACCCTGAGAATGGCTACTGAAATGATGGGTGGAGCGTCATTAGTTTGGATTCAATTTGGTGATCTGTATAGGGGGCCAGGAGGGATGAGAGGGCAGACCCCTGTTAATCCTCTCAGGTCCCCTAGGGACCTGACACCACCCACATCCTTCCTCCTACTTCGCCATCTACCTTTTATATATATATATATATATATATATATATATATATATATATGTATATATATATATATATATATATATATATATATATATATATATATGTATATATATATGTATATATGTATATATATATGTATATATGTATATATATATATATATATATATATATATATATATATATATATGTATATATATATATGTATATATATATATATATATATATATATATATATATAACATATATGTATATATATATATATATATATATATATATATATATATATATATATGTATATATATATATATATATATATATATATATATGTATATATATATATATATATATATATATATATATATATATATATGTATCTCTCTCTCTCTCTCTCTCTCTCTCTCTCTCTCTCTCTCTCTCTCTCTCTCTTTCTCTCCCCTCCCCTCTCTCTGGAGGTAAGAGGGGGAAGAAGGGAGTTTAGGAGGGGTAGGGGTCAGCCTGTCTATCTCACACACACACACACACACACACACACACACACACACACACACACACACACACACACACACACACACACACTCACTCACTCACTCACTCACTCACTCACTCACTCACTCACTCACTCACTCACTCACTCACTCACACACACATTATTATTATCTTTATCTATTAAATTGTTGTAAGAATTTCCCTCACCACCACCACCACCATCACCATAATGATGAATAAATACTATAATAATAATAATAATAATAATAATAATAATAATAATAATGAATATGAGGTGATGGTAAAGGGAATAATGAAAGTATTTTTTGTATATCTTATTTTATTCTATATATTTTTTTAATGCTTGATATTATAGTAATGATGAAACTGAGTCCAGATTCGTGTTCAGTACGACCGAAAACCTTTATGTACAAATTTTCAAGAAATTCCGAGGTGTGGAAATTTTCATGAAATTTCCAAGGGTACCACCTACGATTTTTTGGCAGAAATCATATATTTTGAAATAACTCGAAAACTATGAGGTTTACGTAATAAGAGTTTATATTATAAAAGAAAGAGCAGGACACGCCCGTTCTTTTGAGCTATAGTGATATGGAATTGGAACATAAGTATAGATGTAAGAATTGAAGAAAGAAAACATTAATTTTGTTCACAATAATTAACTTTTCTCCAAAGGTATAATAGATATTGGAAATGTGATGACATCAATCGATAGATCTTTTCAAGTCGCATAACTTTGTTTCTAATCCTTTTTCCTGTAAGAGTAATAATTTCGTAGTAAAATGACAAAAACATATTCGACCTCAATTCTGGTGGACATTTTCGGACCACAAAATCAAAAATTCCTTACCGTCACAGATACGTGAAAAATGATGTCAATAAAACTTTTAGATATTCCAATTTACAGTTAAATTTGTTTAAAAAGTTTTCGTGTGTGACAAACAGTTTTAACGGCAGTAGCAAAAAACCTTCTACCCTATACCTGAAGGGATGGGGTAAAGGGGGAGGTAATGATGAAAATAAGTCCAGATTCGTGTTCAGCATGACCTATAACATCATTGTAACAATTTTCATGAGATTCGGAGGTGTTGAGTTTCCGCGGTGCACAGCAAGAGTAGACAAGAGTAAAATGGTGAGGTTAGGTTAGCTGTGGTGCCACATCTATTGCTAAACTGGACCAAATACCATACACACTCGCTAATACTATATACTATAATACTATAGTGCTATACTAATACTATATATACTATAATACTATATTAAGTATATAGTATTAGCGAGTGTGTATGGTATTTGGTCCGGTTTAGTAATAGATGTGGCACCACAGCTAACCTAACCTCACCATTTTACTGATGGTTACTCTTGCTGTGCGCCGCGGAAACTCAACACCTCCGAATCTCATGAAAATTGTTACAATGATGTTTTAGGTCATGCTGAATACGAATCACGACTTATTTTCATCATTGCCACCCCCCCCCCTATTAACCCCATCCCCCCTTTAACCCCTTCAGGTATAGGGTAGAAGGTTTTTTGCTACTGCCGTTAAAACTGTTTGTCATACACGAAAACTTTTTAAACAAATTTAACTGTAAATTGGATTATCTAAAAGTTTTATTGGTCATTTTTCACGTATCTGTGACGGTAAGGAATTTTTGATTTTGTGGTTCGAAAATGTCCACCAGAATTGAGGTCGAATATGTTTTTGCCATTTTACTACGAAACTATTACTCTTACAGGAAAAAGGATTAGAAACAAAGTTATGCAGCTTGAAAAGATCTATCGATTGATGTCATCACATTTCCAATATCTATTACACCTTTGGAGAAAAGTTAATTATTGTGAACAAATTTAATGTTTTCTTTTTTCAATTCCTACATCTATACTTATGTTCCAATTCCACATCACTATAGCTCAAAAAACAGGCGTGTCCTGTTCTTTCTTGTATCTTATATACTTTTTTTGCGTAAATCTCATAGTTTTCGAGTTATTTCAAAATACATGATTTCTGCCAAAAAATCTTAGGTGGTACCCTTGGAAATTTCATGAAAATTTCCACACCTCGGAATTTCATGAAAATTTGTACATAAAGGTTTTCGGTCGTACTGAACACGAATCTGGACTCAATTTCGTCATTACTATAATATCAAACATTAAAAAAAAATATATAAAAAAAAATAAGAGATACAGGAAATACTTTCATTATTCCCGTTACCATCACCTCATATTCATTATTATTATTATTATTATTATAGTATTTATTCATCTTTATGTGTGTGAGTTTAGAGTATAGTAGTAGTAGTAGTAGTAGTAGTAGTAGTAGTAGTAGTAGTAGTAGTGGTAGTAGTAATTATAAACTTGCAAACAATGGAACAATGATATCAAAAAATTAAATATACTGTATGAAAAAAGGGACAACATATTTTCACAGCAAAAAAATACATCATGATAAATAATAATCACTACTTCTTGTCCACTTAAAACAACTTGTGGAGATAGCATAGAAAATTTAGAAGATTCATTCTCAGGAACAAAAAATAAATATGTGAAAGTAATATATGTGTTGGTTGTTGAAGGGTATTATAAACGGGTCTAGAACGCATCCCTACTTATCCCATGAAAAATATAAATTCGGTATACGATCGATCGGGTTTACGTTTGTGCTTTCACGAACGTAACCCAATCGTAAATCAAGGGAATAGTGTATGTATGCAAAGTTTATGTTGTATGCGGCGTCAAACTATTTACTTATAGAACAAACAAAAATTCTTCTAACTGATAAGAAAAAGAATGAACAGGAGAAAGTCTAGTGATTTAGGACACTTCAAGTAGGAGTTACAAGAGCAAATTGCAATAAAACTCCATTATAAGTCAGGCAAACAAAGGAGAAAGAGAGATTGATTAAGTTATTTTTTATTAAGTGCACAAGGAGGGAGGAAGAACAGAGTGCCTTCCTTCCTTCCTTCCAACGAAACTAACAAAGGCTGGGTTGATAGATTGATACGACCTTCTGTTTACAAGTCAAACCTAGCCTGAAAAATAATACCTGGAGTGGACGTCTTGCTTGCATTTGAAGGAAGATGAATAAGGAAGATAAATTGGAAGGATCATTTAACCATGTCTTGATTTATTGACTTAGAATTTCAAAGACTCCAGCCGCGTTATATAGAGGCTTCAAATCATGTGTGCCGGACGCAAACAAACATATGAGCATCAGGAATCATGTGTAAATAAGCTTCGTGTCATTTATGTTTATGATTCCTTCGATCTGGTGCTTTCATTCAGACTTTTAGTGGTGTTGGATCCTCTTAAAAGGAAAAAAATAAATAAAAATAAAAAAGTTTATGATTTAAAACACTCGCTTCCGGGTACAATATTTTCAAATGTTATTATGAAAAGGAGATTTGCATACGTGTGTGTTTCTTTTATGTGTATGTGTATGCATGTTTTAACGTGCACACACTTAAACATGAAACTATATTTAGGTTTGACAGTATTTGCAAGTTTATGTGAGCAGACTGCAGTGTATGAGTCATGGTATGTGTGTGTGTGTGTGTGTGTGTGTGTGTGTGTGTGTGTGTGTATGTGCGTGTGTGTGTGTGCGTGCGTGCCCTGTTATTACCACCACTTAACTACACTACCATCGTTTGAGGTGTAGATGCACTTGAGGGACACCTAGAAAGAAAGAAAGAAAAAAATAACACGAAGAAATTACTCTGATTGCCTTGCCATTTCTTTGTGTTATTCATGGATTCTTGTCTATTATTCTGATTCGTCCTTCGTAACACACACACACACACACACACACACACACACACACACACACACACATGCACACCTTTCTTCTATGGACACGTTATATTACATCCAAGAAGATTAGATACTGATATGAAATAGATATAAAACCAAAAATAAATAATCAAAAGCTGGAATAAGAATGAAGAAATTGAAAAAAGGAAATGAAAATAATGTATAAAGTGACGATAAAACAAATGGAAAATAATAGAAAACTCAGGAATAATGAGTAAAAATGAAAAATAAAATAATAACTAAAGAATAAATATAAAACCAAGACAAAAATAATAGAAAACGTAAAAAAATAATGAAGGAGAAACTCAAGTAATAGACTGTCAAGAGTGACTTTATAAGATAACACCAACATATTAGGAAACGAATCCTCTCTTAATAACCCAATTAGGCCATCTTATTTCCCTTCCTTTTAATTAGCGTCCATGTAGAACCTAATGAGGATCTGGGAAGGGAAACCAAAACTATGTAATGAGGTCAAAACACAAGGTGATTAAGACCCTTCTGTGTACCTGTCATAAGGGTGATTAAAGTGAATTATCTTAGCTAACTTCCCCCTTTATTACCACAGTGAAGATGAGGTCATGTTAGGTAAGCTAGGTCATGTTAAGTCGAGCTAGGTTATGTTAGGTCAACGTGAGACTGTGTTTAAGTATGACCTGCTAAAGAAAAATGTGTTAGGTGAGGTCAGTGGCTAGGATATAGTTTTTTTCTTCAGGTGATTGATGTTATTAATGCACAGGTGAGGTAAAGGTGTGGCGTGGACAGGTAAGAAAGGTAAGAAAGGTAAATTTTTTTGTTACCTTAATGATTTTGATTAATTATAGAAAGGTTAGGTGTTTGTGTGTGTGTGTGTGTGTGTGTTTTGTTTTCGAGTGTGTGTGTGTGTGCGTGTGTGTATATGTCTATTTCCCTTCTGAAAAATTAATATGCACGGCAATGACATGTGTGTGAATGGGTTTTTTCCTCGTGTGTGTGTGTGTGTGTGTGTGTGTGTGTGTGTGTGTGTGTGTGTGTGTGTGTGTGTGTGTGTGTGTGTGTGTGTGTGTGTGTGTGTGTGTGTGTGTGTGTGTGTGTTGCAGGATTATGGTCATGCAGACTGTAGGATCAATACGTATACTGCATCCTTACTTGCCTCTCTCTCTCTCTCTCTCTCTCTCTCTCTCTCTCTCTCTCTCTCTCTCTCTCTCTCTCTCTCTCTCTCTCTCTCTCTCTCTCTCTCTCTCTCTCTTTCTGAATTTTTCTTATTTTATTTCCTTCATCTTGGTTTATTATTATTATCTTCTCCATTTTCTTTTATTTTATCCATTCTTTTGCACTTTTGTCATTCTCTTTTAATTATTTTTCTCTCCTTGGTCCTTGCATTCTTTTTATTCTCTTGCAGGTTAATTGTTCTCCTTTTTTCCTCTTCCTCTTTCTCCTCCTCCTCCTCCTTCTCCTCCTCTTCCTACTTCTGCCTTCAAGCAAGGGCCAAGAATTTTGACCAGGCATTATTTTTCCTCTTCTGCATTTTCTTGCTCTGCAGAATGTTCATCTATTCCTTCC
Source organism: Metacarcinus magister (assembly GCA_029783475.1). Lineage (NCBI taxonomy): Eukaryota > Metazoa > Arthropoda > Malacostraca > Decapoda > Cancridae > Metacarcinus > Metacarcinus magister. Next base: position 2,112,628 of record JAPQNM010000024.1, read on the forward strand.
TTTCCTCTTTACTTTCCTTCCCTCCTTCCCTCCTTCCCTTCACCATTCCCTTCTCCCTCACTTTCTTATTTATTCATTCACTTTCTCTATCTTTCATTTTTTTTTGCACACACCCTATCAATCTATTTCTCTCCTCTCACTCCATTTATTCTCTCCCTCTTCTTCTTCCTCCCATCATTCGCCTCTTTAAGTATGCAAAATATGGAGGGAAAATTCGTGTTTTCCTCCGTCTTTTGTTTTTTTCCCCTATACTCAACATAAGTCTTAATATGTTTAGGGTCATAAATTTTCCTCACGACTGTTAAGCGGTCAGTGATTCTGTTTTCTGTTCCGGGTTGTGCTCTAAAGGGGAGACTCACCTAATTATAATTCCCTCTTGGGTATATCTGTCTCTTTGTCTGTACTCGGTAAAGGAAAGGAAAATAAGTTGCAATATTTATTATAGACTTAAATCTTTCACGAACTTATTGATTTCTAAGCTCAACACAGATTCAGAATGCTTTAAAGGCGATTCTCAAGGAAGATTAGAATATACTATCATGTGGCAATCTAGATAAGTATGTGATTAGTGTAATAAATCCATGGTAGTAAGAATTAGGTGCATATTATAAGCTTATTTCCCTTTACTGGGAAAATACCAAGAATATGATATAAAAGAAAACCACCTTTCCGTGACCGTATATTTCAAGGTGAGACGCATAACTAGAGAGTAAGGAAATATATTGGAGTCTATGCATGTCTTTCCTTCCTCAGAGTTACGTGGTCGGTGTCATTGCCCTAAGAAAGCAGACAAAAGAGAGAGAGAGAGAGAGAGAGAGAGAGAGAGAGAGAGAGAGAGAGAGAGAGAGAGAGAGAGAGAGAGAGAGAGAGAGAGAGAGAGAGAGAGAGAGAGTAATGTTGTGGTCTTAAACAGTGTCAGATTCGATGTAGTTTCTCTCCAATATATTCCTTCCTTGCTTATAAACCTTACTAATGTGTTGGGTTACAGTTCCCATGTAGTAAGTGTGTTTATGGGGTTAGAACACGGAGGAAACACTGTATTGCACCGGAGACAGCTACAGGGAGACACGGAAGGAAGTGTTGCAAGTTGTGTTTCTTAAGTGTGATGTGTTTTGTGGACTGCATTGCTTCATTCTGTTTTGTGTTGCAGATGGCGGGGACGAAACGTGCTTCTTGGGGTCCTACGGCCTGTCTCCTGCTGCTGTCGATCTGTCTAATGGGGTAAGAATGATACGGTAATATAAGAACATAACAAAAAATAAGGAGGCTGCAAAAGGCCAGTTGAACTACACAAGGCAGCTTAACATAACACGGCGATAATATAGCTCATACACTATATAATTTCAGCTTTTATTAATTAAGAAGTATTATTAGTGAATTTATTACTGTTTTAACTTATTTTGATTTTGTTTATAATTGTCTATTCAAATATTTAATTGTTGTATATTGTATTGGTTATTTTTTCTATTACGTTTTTTTTCCATGTTCAGTTTTTACTTACTATAATTATAAGCCTAGTACTTAGGAATGATTTCAAACTGTACAAATACAAACACAAACTCACTTTTTTTTAATGAGAGAGAGAGAGAGAGAGAGAGAGAGAGAGAGAGAGAGAGAGAGAGAGAGAGAGAGAGAGAGAGAGAGAGAGAGAGAGAGAGAGAGAGTGAGAGTGTGAGAGAGAGTAAGCAAGCCTTTCACACAGCCTTCCCTCTCACCAAAACCCATTCATCTCACTCCCATGTTCTCCCTACCATTCATTCCTTAACACATACACAAAAACATACACACACACACATACTCAACCTCTTCTGCACGGCATGTGTGTGTATGTATGTATGTATGTATGTTCATGTCTACCTATATTTATACCAGTACCTACTTCACTATCTTACGTCACTATAAGTACCACTACAACCACCACTACTATTACTACCATTACCAACACGTCACTTAAAAGTAATACCAACACTTATTTAATGACTCGTACAACCATTACTAGTCCCTATCATTACCATTACCATTGATTATTAACATTATTTACACTCTATTAATGTCTCCCCTTAGCCATGTGGACGCCAAGACCCAACGACGTTTTCTGTTGGACATTTTGGATCAAGATTATGATGTGAATGTTTGGCCAGGAGGAGAAATGGACATTCAGGGTAAGTTTTAATGTTTTCTTGCAGCGTGTGTGTGTGTGTGTGTGTGTGTGTGTGTGGTCTTGCTGGTTGATATATATAAGATATTAAGGAAAGTATTCATTTATTGTTTTGTTTCGAGTATAAGAAGAAGCATTGCATTCCCTTCACGATCCCAATGACGTGTTGTAGAAAGGGATTGGAATGTATGTCTACGAATCCGTCTGTTCATCTGTCAGGGTTTGATTCCCTCTGAGGCACGCACACCAGCTGAACCCAGACTCAGGGACCCTTACCCTTATCTTTAAATAAACTCTACTGCACACTTTGCACACACGCCTTCACTAGTTAGATGGATGCACATGTACTTAATGTCACCTTAAGTACATTAGCTAAGACCAGAATTAAGCAGATGGACGTAAAAGAGACAAGAATTACCTAGACCTTGCCAGTGTACGATCAAACCTCGGAATGTGATCAAAGAAAGTGTAAATCGAGTTTGTGGCGCCAATGGGACACTAAGCTAAATAAGGTGACTGTGTTAATAAGGCACTAGTACTTGTAGTGAGGTCTTGCACGGTACATATGCTTCCATCTAAGTGTGACAACGTTTGTGAAGCCATCGTTGATCACGTTTTAATAGGCATTCAACGTTTTGGCCGCAGTCAAGCACTGCGTCCTCACAGCCTGACTCAGACACACGATGGAATGTTACCTTGAAAGCGCAACTATTTTCGTGTTAGGTTAATGACCCCATGCTGAGTTTATGTAGTACGTGTGTGTGTGTGTGTGTGTGTGTGTGTGTGTGTGTGTGTGTGTGTGTGTGTGTGTGTGTGTGTGTGTAATAGCGACAGCATAAGTATCCATAATTGATATTAAGCTTGACAGTGTCGTAGTTTTTTCTTTCTTTTCTTTTTTAATGTGTTGTTGCTGTAGCAGTGCTTGGCTCAGTGTGTCGTGTGTAGGCAGAAACAGCGTCGAAGTGGCGCCGGGGTGTTTGTGGCGACAGAGAAACAAGGGAGAAGATAAGAGGAAGAAGGAGAAAGGAGGAGTGGAAGAAGGTAAAAGGAGGAGGTGAAGAATGAGTAAGGAGAAGAGGAAAGAGGAGGAGGTGAAGAAGGTGAAAGGAGAAGAGGAAAGAGGAGGAGGAGATAGGAGAAGAGGAAGAAGGCAGGAAAGGAGGAGGGAAGGCAGGAAAAGAGACCACTGCAGAGAGAGGCAAAGCTTTCATATATAAATAAATGAGTAAATATAAACATGAGCTCGGATGCTGCGAGACAGGAACGATTAAACATGTAGACAGGGACGTGGAGTTATGAACGAGAGACGCCTTTGAAACTTAGAACTTAAAAAAATGCATATTGCCAATCACATAGATAAGACGCCATAAGGTGATGGCAGGAATAATATGCATGAGAAATGAGAGGAAAGTGAGGAGAGACATGAGGTGACATAACATAGCGTAGACAAATTGACAAGCAAGGGGAAATTTTTGAAGGGGAAACAGTTGTATATTTGAAGGAAGATAATCTGACAGGTATTGCAATGAAAATGATAAGAAATAATGGAAAAGTTTAAAAGGTAAATAAAGAGAGAGAGAGAGAGAGAGAGAGAGAGAGAGAGAGAGAGAGAGAGAGAGAGAGAGAGAGAGAGAGAGAGAGAGAGAGAGAGAGAGAGAGAGAGAGAGAGAGAGAGAGAGAGAGAGAGAAGGGTAAGAGGGTGATAAGGGAGGACAGCAAGAGTTAACACATACTTCATTCCTTATAGTTCCTCCCTTTTGGCTTGACTCAAAGTGTCATTTGGCAACCACCAAGAAATACACACACACACACACACACACACACACACACACACACACACACACACACACACACACACACACACACACACACACACGGGTGGTATATACTCACACTTCAAACTTCGTAACAACTTCGTAACAAAACAATCACGACAAAAAACAAATGAACGACAATAAAAAATGTGAAATTAGTCATAAGATTAATAGTAACAGGGAAAAAAATGTGAAAAATGAGAGAGAGAGAGAGAGAGAGAGAGAGAGAGAGAGAGAGAGAGAGAGAGAGAGAGAGAGAGAGAGAGAGAGAGAGAGAGAGAGAGAGAGAGAGAGAGAGATTAGTCGCATTTAATCTACGAAAACAGAATGAAGGTATGAAGAATGGATTGAAACGAAGAATTAAAAACATATGAGGAATGAGTATGAGGAGAAGTATGAGGAATGCATATGTGGCAGACAGTTTTCATTAGCCTCATACCGACCATGTTGTGTTTGGCTGCTCACAAACCGAGAGAGAGAGGGAGGGAGGAAAAGAAAGGAGTGAAGGGAGGGAAGGGAAGAGGAATGAGTGTGAGAGAAAATAGGTATGATATTTCTGTCTTGTCTGTCGTAGTGAACAATCTGTCTTTTTAGCGTCACTCTCCGCGTATTTCCTGAAGTTTATAGTTTGTTCTCCCTTTCATCTATCCTTCCTCTCTCTCTCTCTCTCTCTCTCTCTCTCTCTCTCTCTCTCTCTCTCTCTCTCTCTCTCTCTCTCTCTCTCTCTCTCTCTCTCTCTCTCTCTCTCTCTCTCTCTCTTCCTCCATTATCTCCTATTTCCTTCCTTCGTGTTATAAATCTCACTATATATCTTTTGGCATCACTATAACACTATATCATCACTATTCCTTCACCACACTCTTACATCACTACAACTTTTCCTTCGTAAACTCATCACAACACAATTATTTCGTATAGTTTTCTTCAATTGAGGGAAAGTTTATGAAAAGAAACTCTTATAATCGCAGTGAAATGAAGATAAAACTAGGAATAATAATAATAAGAATAAAAAAAAAAAAGAGGAAAAGCAATAATACTAAAAATAGAGGAAAATATAAACGGACTAATATCTTTCCTCCAACGAAAAAAACAAATGAGTTAATCAAGATTTGGCTGAAACTCTTCACCTTCATTTCCTCCTCCACAAACATTCTCCTCTCTGCACTTCTCTCCCAATTTCTCTTCCCACGCATTTATCTAACTCTCCCTATCTCCCCTATACCCTGCCCCCTGCCAACCCCTTCCCCTCCCCCCTGCCAGTCCATTTCCCTCCCCGTGCCAGCCCCTTCCCCTTCTTCTTTGGTTTTTGCCAATGGTGGGGAGTCATAGTGAGTTTGTAAATACCTTTAACAGCTCATCAATTTGAGTCACAGTAGTGGTTAGGGATAGGAGGCTCTCTCTCTCTCTCTCTCTCTCTCTCTCTCTCTCTCTCTCTCTCTCTCTCTCTCTCTCTCTGTTTTTCTTATTTTCTTGTTTATTGTCGTTTTTCATGGCTTCAGATTCCTTAATTTTGCTTTTATAAGATTTAAAAAAAAAAATTTGTTATTTTTATCATGATATGTTTCTTCTTTCCAAATTTCCTAATGTTTCCTTTACCTTTTACTTTTTCCCTTCATTCTGTTTTCTGTTTTCTTCTTCAATAACAAATACAAATGATCCTAATTATTCTATTCCTTTATTTATCATTCACTTAACCTCTCTTTCTTTTAACGTTCATTTCTGTTAGAACTATTTCCCTTCTGTTTACCTAAGTTTACATCTCTCTTCTTAGACATAGCCGTTGTTTACTTCCATCAAATTGTGACTCCAAACAAAAGAAGGAAGGAAAGGCTTACCTAAGCTAAATCTCCCCCTTGCGCCATGTGTTCGTCATTTGTTTGAGGGTGAGAGCAGATGACTGACAATCGTTTAGCTTTTGTTTCGTTTTTGCGTGTCCCGTGACGCATTTTTTTGTCGGCACCGAAAGTATACCTAACAAAAATAGCTAACACAAAGAGAGAGAGAGAGAGAGAGAGAGAGAGAGAGAGAGAGAGAGAGAGAGAGAGAGAGAGAGAGAGAGAGAGAGAGAGAGAGAGAGAGAGAGAGAGAGAGAGAGAGAGAGAGAGAGAGAGAGAGAGAGTGTGACAGAGTGAGAGAATGAGTGAGTGTCAGAGACAGAAAGTCAGAAAGTTAAACTGAAAATAAAACTGAGAACTTGGTCCAAATTAAGTTGCCTGTTACCTAGAGAGAGAGGGAGGGAGAGAGAGACATAATCCCACGTGGGTGGGAGAAAGAGTGAGAGAGAACGAAAAGAAAGAGAAAAAGAGAGAGAAACAAAACATCAAAGCAAACATAATGAAATGCAATGACATACATACATACATACAAACATCAAAATGAAACCAACATCAAAAATAAACCAACATCAAATGAAACCAATAATGCTTACCTTACCTTACCTCACCTCACCTCACCTGGCTTGGTCATCACACCTGAGGGGAGGAAGGCCCCACACCTGTGCACACCTCACCTGTCTTGTTGTGGGCAGGTGCAGGGCTTCTTTATTTACTGTTGCAGGCGGGAGGGCAAAGAGGAGTGCGGGTCTTCCTCAATTCACCGGATCGGATCGCAATCGAAGCCCAAGTGGTAAGATTACAGGTGCCACAAACACCTGCTTATCTGATTGCAATGCACATCCTTTACCTGCTTTTTTTAGTTCTCTGATTTGTTTAACTGTTGTCTCAATGTCGTTGCACGTATCACTGTTATTCATGATCTATTTATTGTCTGATTGTTTGTTTTCCTTCTTCGTTTTCTAATACTACTTCTATCTTTTAAAACTTTGAATTTTAGTTTTGTTTTTCCCCCCATTTCATTCCATCCCATAAGACTTAGAATGTGTTAGCTTTTTGTATTTATTTTCATCTAACACTACTTCCAATCTTTAAAACTATGAAGTTGTTAGTTTTTTATCCATTTTATTTCATCTAACATTATTTTCATCCTTTATACCTTTGAATCTGCTTGTTTTTTCTGATTTCCTTCTCTTCCTTCAGTACTTCCTTTGATTATGTATTGGTTATTTTTTCGTTCTCTTCCTTTCTTCGGCGTCAAAACATGTTAGTGCTTCTTACCTACCAGACATAACACTCCCTGGTCACTCATTCTCCCTTCCTTCCCTCTAATACTCCCTCCTTCTCCCTTTGATCTGCTTCTTAAGTGACACATACACTTTGCATCTACCAATCTCGGCTCAAAACAGTGCATGACCGTCTCGCATATACGTACACGCATACACAAGCTTCAGTGCATGACTAAACACACTCACACACGTATAAATAATCATTAACACTCACGGAAACTTGTAAATATACTTGTCCTACTCTCGTCCTAAAATGTTTTGTTTAAATTACATGACGGAAGTAGGAGACGTAATGGAGTATACTTTGTGATGTTTAATGTAAGTTTAAGTGGCTTCCAGGTAACCTCACTCAGGTGTACACACATACCTGTATATAGAGGTGCGTGTTTAATGGTCGTGTCCCGTTGCAAAGGTGTTATGTTCCGATTTACGTCTTATAGAAAATGGATATGTAGTTTTTTTTCTTCTTTTCTTTTCCCTACTTGATTGTTGTTATTGTTGATGATGGAATTTGTGTTATACTTTCAGGCTGAATTTATGGTGTGTGTTTGTAATGGATGAATGTGTGTTTTTGTGTGTTTTTGTGTGTGTGTGTGTGTGTGTGTGTGTGTGTGTGTGTGTGTGTGTGTGTGTGTGTGTGTGTGTGTGTGTGTGTGTGATTTGATATCTATGTAGTATATTAGGACATGTGACAATGTAAAATTAATGAGAGAGAGAGAGAGAGAGCAGATGTGTTCGCCTTCTGTCACGTTCTCACTTGTAGGGTACCACTCACCTGGTCTATCCTGAGTAATTAGGAGAAGCCCGTGGTATTGCATTTTAATAATTTTTTTTATTATTATTATTAGTTTTTATTATTATTATTATTACTTCTACTATTATTACTACTACTACTGCTACTAACACACACACACACACACACACACACACACACACACACACACACACACACACACACACACACACACACACACACACACACACACACACACACACACACACACACACACACACACACACACACACACACACTAGGGAGCTGCCAAATGGTCTCACAGGGGCTCTCGTCTCCCCTTTCCGTGTTCCCCTGCCAACCCTTGAGCTAGGAGGGAAAACGACAACACCAAGAGTGATAATAATAACAAAGATGATAATATGGATGGTGATAATGATGATGGTGGTGGTGATACTTAATGCACATTCACATATAAACAAAAACGGGTAAATTTAATGTAGAGGAGTACGACAATTTTGACTGCGTTGTATGATGTCGTTTGTTTTACTGCCAAAGAAAGAGAACGAGAGAGAGAAAGAGAGAGAGAGAGAATAAAACCAAAAATAAATCATCTACACCTCTAAAAATAAAATAGTACCTACCACTTTTCATTATTACAAAACAATGAAAACTAAACAACCCGTGTCACATCCTTTCTCTTTTCCTTCACACTTTCTTTTGTTTTCTCTTTAGTTGCGGTTGTTGGCACTCCTTCCCTCCCCCCTTCCACCCCTCTTTTCCACCCTGCTTAGTTGGGGGTAGAAAATGGGGTGAGGTTGGGGGAGTAGTGTGGGTGACTTCTATTGTTTTCATTTTCTTTATCTATTATTTTTCTCTTATCATTTGCCAAGGAGTATTTTTGGTCTATTTGGTTTTCTGTCTTTGCTTTAATTTGTAATATTAATCATCATCATCATTTAATCCAGGTGTGTAAATGAGCTTCCAGGTAAGGGAGGATGGCATCACCTGTGCAGCATCTTCTTAATTAACGGTAACACCTGAGATCACTGGGAGGCTGCATGCTTTCATCGTTATATCTCACCATCACTTGATTTTTTCCCACTGTACGTAACTTTTTTTTCACTGTTGCAGTGGTGTGATATTGTAGCATGATTTTTTTTATATTCCTTAGTCGTAGTAGTAGTAGTAGTAGTAGTAGTAGTAAAGATTATAGAGGTAATTTTCACTTTCATCTTCACCACCATCATCATCATCATCACCATCACTGCCATCATCATCACCCGACCTGACCTGTCTTCCCCTCACCCCGCAGAGCCCACAGAGGTCACGGTGCAACTCTTCATCAACTCCTTCGGGTCCCTCAACGCTGCCAACATGGTAAGACTCCCGGGTTGTCAATAGTATGACACACACACACGCACACGCACACGCACACACAGTATTTGACAATTATATATTAGATGTCATAGAGATCAGTGACTCGTACGCTTAAGAGAAGAATGTACACTACAAATCTTGCCAACAATTAAACATAATAAAAAAAGATGGAACAAGAGAGGAGTAATCTTTCAACATAAAACCAGCCTTATTTTTTGTCGCAGTCTCCGTTTTACGTGGTATTAAGACGGGGATTAAGGTAGCAGGCGGCCTCTCCCTCTTCTCAGTCCCTCGCTAAAACATTGTGATTTTCTAGGTTTTTGTTACAGCTCAACACCCCTTCACGCCCCCTTCCTTGGACTACATTCTCACTTATATCATGACACTGACGGAGAATCAACACTAGACAATGTTGAAAGGCGGGGAACAATGTTTTATAACCTTACTTACCTTGTTTCTTATCTTGTTTTTGAGGCTTCTAAATCTACTGACTATTTTTGGTATCCAGACGAGAGGTAAAATATTTTCTATCTGATTTTGCATGTTTTTCTTCCTCTCCGCAGGATTACAGCATCGACGTGTTCCTCCGCCAACGCTGGAACGATCACCGCCTCCAGTTGTCTGGAAACAGGACTCGCATCACCGTTCTGGACCCTACCGTGAGTAATATGATGGTGATGATGATGATGATTATGATGATGAATAGTGAGGTGAAGGAAAGACATAGGAGATGACAAAAGGTGAAAGGAGGAGTAAGGAATAGAAAGATTTTTAACCTCCCTTTCTTTCAATGTATAAAGACTCCATCTCTCTCGTTTTCTTCCTGTAGATGCAAGACAAGATCTGGAAGCCCGACACATTCTTCAATAACGTGAAAGACGCGGAGGTGCACAAGGTTACAATGCCAAATATTCTCCTTCGCATTGATAAGAACGGCGATATTCTGTACAGCATGAGGTGAGAAGGAACACTTTTATCATAGTCTCCCATTTTATTACACCGTTTTTTTTACCTTTCATAGAACATTCCTTGAGCAGTTTACTTACGTTGGATGTAGTTATTATGGTAGTTATTGGGCTTTTGGTTCCACGTAGCTATTTTATATAAAGTTTTCATGAAATCCAACGTGGCAGTCTAGTCATTTATTGAATATTGCATTTTTGTATTAATATTTCACTTGGTATTAGTCACTTTACCATGAAGGAATGCCAGGAGTAAAATCTAACCGAATACTTTTTTCAGTTCAGTTTCTTTATTATCAGACTCAGTAAGATGGACGGTAACTTCTGTGACGCAGTAATTCTATATAAAGAGAGTTATTTGTTGAATTATACACCAACACTTTCCTTCCTCTCCCTCCCCCCATACATTCAACATTTATAGAACTCGTCAGTAAACACGCGCACGAGTACTAGTCTGGCGCCTGACATAAGTTTGAGTCTCACAAAGGTGCGTCACAAAGGCGCTCACAAGGACTTTGTTACATATTTAATGCTCAAACGAGGCTCTATTTTCTAAAGGCATTCGTATCGACTCTCTCTCTCTCTCTCTCTCTCTCTCTCTCTCTCTCTCTCTCTCTCTCTCTCTCTCTCTAAATGCCTTGCCCACCTCCCCTTCCCTCCTCTGCTTCGTAATATCTCCTGAAGAAGACAATTTTGCTTCTACATCACCCTTTGCATAATTTCTAAGCTTCCGCCTAATGTTAAGTCCTTCATCTCCAGTTTTTATATAGACCCAATCCTTGACATCCTTACGTATCCTTCTCCCCATTAAATCCTAAGCTTTGTATGACCTGGAATGACCTGAAGGATGGAGGAGTGTATGTAAGTCGTCTTTGTTTACCCTCCACGGTGGGCGGGGCTCGGGACTAACAGCAGTGTTGCCATCTCACAGGATTACCCTCAAGCTCTCCTGCAACATGCAACTCGAGCAGTTTCCCTTTGACGACCAGACTTGTTACGTTAACATGGAATCCTGTAAGTAGCCCCATGTCGGCCTTGCAACCCCGCACACACGCACGCAGTACATCATTTGTTATCACTCTATTGCATCCATTTTTTCGCTTTTATTCTCTTTACTCCTCTTCTTCGGTATCAAGGTGACCAGATGGACTCTCAAGCTGCTCGTCACTTGTTTTTTGTGAGTAGTTAATTTTTTTGTCTATTCCTCCATTGTTTGATGTATTTCTCTGTTTTTCTTCTACTCGAAACAGACATCAAGGGTCGTCTCGGTACGCCCTTCCGCTGCAGCAAAGTAGTACCGTATATGTTCTCTTTATTAGAAGCACGCCCGGATATCTCTCTCTCTCTCTCTCTCTCTCTCTCTCTCTCTCTCTCTCTCTCTCTCTCTCTGTGCAGGTCGAAAAGATAACCCTAGTCGTAGATAATCGGTAATTAACACGTAATTGGTCCATTAAAACAAAATACAGTAGACGGCATGTTTGAAATTAACTAGCCCGATTTTTTTTTGTTATTTTTGCTCGACGTCTTGATGAATTACAGTACTGTAGTTTGTACCCAGAAGTAGATAACAAGTACTTGATAAGAGTTAAGCCTATTGCTACGCCGGAAGACAATATCATTTCGTGACGTAAAATAGATAAAGAAAAGAAAAAGAAAAAACACAGTAGTAATCTAGCGTGGCACAGAAAGAACAACAACAACAAGAACAAGAACAGGAAGCTGAACGGAAATCAAAATCGAACATATGAACAACAAAGAAATGACGCTTAAAAAAATCTCCAACCCCCTAAAAAAGAGTAAGAGTTAGACAGAAAATAAAAAGAAAGAGTAAGAGTTAAAAAGGAAAATAAAAAAATAAGAGTTAGTAAGAAAATCAAAAAAAAGTTACAATACTACAAAGTTGAGGAGCAGGAGTAACGTAACTTTCTCGGGAGGTTCAAGGGAGGCACCTGACGCCTTCTTCCTCTACCAGGGTAACTCTTCGCCTCACCTGCAGTATGGAGTTTGCTGATTACCCCTTCGACGAGCAGGTGTGCGGTTCCATTATAAGCTCATGTAAGTATATGGCTAGTTACCCTCACCTTACCTTACCTTACCTTACCTTACCTTACCTTACCTTACCTTACCTTACCTTACCTTACCTTACCTTACCTTACCTTATCTCATCTTACTTCACCTCACCTCACCTTGCCTTGCACTCCTCTCCCCTCACCTTGCCTTACTCTCCTCTCGGTACTACTGGGAAAGGCTATGTTTTGCTGTTATGCTATTGATTAATATTGTTATTATCTTTATATTTTATGTTTTTATTGTTATTATTGCGTTTCTGATCCTTTGTTCATTGCAGTTGTTTCGCTTTTTTTTCATTTACAATTTTTTTGTTTTCCTCTTTTTAATATCGTGGTGTCAGCTTTTCTCTATATGCTTCCTGCTTGGAGAAATTTGTCATTCTCTCTCTCTCTCTCTCTCTCTCTCTCTCTCTCTCTCTCTCTCTCTCTCTCTCTCTCTCTCTCTCTCTCTCTCTCTCTCTCTCTCTCTCTCTCTCTCTCTCTCTCTCTCTCTCTCTCTCTCTCTTTCTTACTCACTGCATGATGCCATCTCTAAAGAATATAAAATGGTAACAGGATAAAAAGGACACATTACAAGTTACGAGTCCTAAGTGTTCTCTGGGAGTCTCTCTGACGTTGCTGGAAGAGAGGAAGAAGATGGCAAGACACGACGTAGCTTTAATGAGGCTTATGTGAAGTGGTCTGTAAAATCTGGCTCTTCTCCTGCGGCTCAAGGAAGGAAGGAAGAAAGAAAGGAAAATTATCTTGCCTTCTCTTCCGAATCCTTGTTAAAAGTGGACAGGTCGTTTGAGGAAGAAATTAAGGAAAAAAAAGAAAGGAGTTTAAAGAGGAAAACGAGAAGAAAGGAGGAAAGTAAAATGGAGGAATATTGTCTTGTCTGCCACACTAACAGAAGCTGAGGAAGAATGAAAACTATTTTACCATTTATCTGTCCACAAGCAGGAGGTAAAATAAACTGAAAGAAAAGGAAGACTCGTAGTGTTGTTTATCACCGGAAGATGGCGTTGGAGAATAAAACCACACTTATTGATCTAAACATGTGTACAATGATAGTCACAATTATGTTTATGGCAGATAATACACCTGAATGAAATATAAAGTGTTACTGAGAAAGTGTTGAAAATGGTTTGTAATTCGTCTCAGAATCTGCACCATTAATCGATTTTGTCCATCATGTATTCATTTATTCAAGGATGTAAGTATAATTGTAGGTAAGTGCCGTGTGACGGTAATCATTACCTTCACATAATTACCTTCATTATCTTACCACCAACGTGCACTGAATTCAGGTCATCATTTCATCAGTGAATACCTGCATGGCTGCATTACGTTCAAAACTTAATGCCTTTCCTTTCCTACCTTGCTGGGTTGATGCAGACGCCAATACGGACGACGTCATCTTCTACAGATGGGAAATGAATCGCCCTATCGACATGCCTGATGAACTGGAAATAGCGCAGTTTGATCTCCAGAAATTGCCACGCACAGAAAACCACACCCAGGCCTACGTGACAGGTGAGTGAGACAAGTGTTCCTGATAATGGAAGTTGTTGTAGGGAAAAGCTATACTAATAGTTGTTACTTGTTGTAGTGGTTCCTGTTTAGCTCGGTTCTCCTCCTATAGGTAACTTCAGCTCCCTTAAGGTGTCGTTTGACCTGCGGCGTCAGAACGGGTACCACGTGTTGCAGACTTACATCCCCACCATCCTGATTGTGGTCATCTCGTGGGTATCCTTCTGGCTGGACCCTAAAGCCGTGCCTGGGCGTGTGTCCTTGGGCGTGACCACCTTGCTTACCCTTACCACCCTCGCCTCGGGTATCAGGGCTCAGCTGCCGCCCGTCTCCTACGTCAAGGTAAGTCCTGGGTCATTGCTCCACCTAGAAGATACAGACTCACCCTTCAGTACCTCGGTGCCTGACGGTCTCTTCCTTCCCTCAGGCTATAGATGTGTGGATCGGGATGTGTATGATCATGGTCTTCGGTGCCCTGCTTGAGTTTACCTTCGTGAATTGGCTGGCAAGCAAGAAGATGGTTGGAGAGCCTTCCATTGCATTCCGGATTCCCCTTGCTGTAAGTCCTCGAAGGTGTCCGTGCATGCTGCTAGGTGTCCCTCCCGTCTTCCCTCCCCTTCCTGGTGTCACTTGCATCCCCTCTGTCCTGGTGTAGGTGACGGCCTGGGGTTTCTGGTGTAGAAAGATGCACTGCTTCCCCCCCCCCTTTCACCCCTCATTGGTATTCATATTTGACCCATAGAATATTGGCATAATTTAGCGCTTTAATGTTAGGGAATTCTACTTGTCAAATTGCATATAAATTCATAAACCTATTTCATAATGTGTGCTATATGTTAGTGTGTTATAAAATTCACGGAAATATCTTATCTCTCTGGATTTTGTTGTATCATCGTGAAAATTCCATTACAATTACAAAACAATATTACTAATTCCTCTCCCTTCTCCTCCTCCTCGTCCTTCACCTCCTGATGTCGGTCCACAGCTGTTCGTGTCTGAGGAGGAAGAGGTGGGACTGGACAGTGGTGTTCATGATAATGATAAGGTTGATAGCGAGGCAGGCTCAGCCATCACTAACACATACCAAGTATTAGACTTAATAACAAACTCACAATATTTATATCTATCTATCTATCTCTCTCTCTCTCTCTCTCTCTCTCTCTCTCTATATATATATATATATATATATATATATATATATATATATATATATATCTATCTATCTATCTATCTATCTATCTATATATATATATATTATATATATATATATATATATATATATATATATATTATATATATATATATATATATATATATATATATATATATTAACAAATTATTATTTCCAAATTTGCGCATCGTGTGTTGGGTATATATAGTTTATATTAATTCTACAGAGCTCGAGCTTACTGCAAACTAAACCCAATCTAACACTGGGACCTTGACACTCGCGTTGAATGGTCGCTAGACTCAGATCCGCGAGTGTCGAGGTCCATCTGTCCTGCATGATTGCCCGAGTCACCTGCCCTGGGGCTCTAACATCCGGCTGGTCATGTGGTGTCTTCTTTATTATCCCTCCTGATTAGAACGACAAATGTGCATGTTTCCAATGTCGTGTCAATACTCCCATTGTTTTACCATAAATGTATAGGGTTATAGTTTTCGATAAGATAATATGCATGGTTATAAATATAATGCTCTGAATAATTTTTGTTCCTGCAATTTGCCTTCTGAGAAAGCTTTCTAATCAAGAAAGTATTTTTTCCTTGAAGAGAGTATGTTTGCTGCTTTGAAAAGATAAAAATTCCGTTTTTAATGTGCGTATGGCTTGCTACATTACACTGATTAAATTTTGTCAAGAAGAAATGCTCTGCTACTAAGCCTTAAAGTACACACATGGTATGGATTGTGTTATTACTTCAAGTCCAACATTGGTACGTCCACTAATTAAAAAGGTGTGTATGGGGGCGTGGCGGGGCAGGTCAGCCTTTGACAAAGCTGAGGCGTGTCAAGCTGGGCACGTAGTGCCTTCAGATCATCACATGCCTGCACGGATGTGATGCCTTCAGAACATCACGTGCCAGCACTGATGTGCCTTTTTCCGCCCCTTATCCTAAGCCTCAAGGCCGCGCCAGGAATGATGCATCTTGCCACCATTCATCCTGCACGTCTAACAACAGTAAAGTCTTGCCATAACAAAGGAAATAGTACATTGTTACATTTTAACAGAAGAAAATTCAAAACATACAACGAATCCTTTATTTTGCACTTTAGAAGCGTTTCACAGTAACTGAATATAGTTCAATAATTATGTGTTTGAAGGTAAGTTACCACTGTCATTCAGGGATCACTTACCTAAGCAGCACATTGTTGGTGTTGACGTCTAACTCAGAACACATAGGTAGGTGATCCAAGACACTTGAGGTAGGCAGGGACTACCACTAACCATGACGCTGCCTCACCACCTTTGTGCTACCCACAGGATCTACAGCCCGACGGAACAGATCCTAAGGAGCCCAAGAGCTATGCAAGCTACGCCACCGCCATCGACCGTCTGTGCCGCGGCGGCTTCCCCGGCGCCTTCCTCATCTTCAACTTGATCTACTGGCCCTACTACCTCATGCGTCAACATGACCCCGATGATGTGGTGGAATACAATGACTTCAACCCCACGGCATAGGATGGCCGCGGGATTCCACCACGAAGCACGATGCAGTATTCTTCTCCGTTTGTCCTTCAAGTATTCAATGATGCTTTTTTCCTTATTTTTTCATGAATACTTTGTTGCCTGGAGGAAACAATGGCCAAAGGGATAACCGAGGCTTCAGCTGTTAGACGAGATTCTCGTGTGCTGGCCTCGTCCCGGCGTCAAAACAATACCTTGCCAGTCGTTATACTTAGATGACAACCAACTCCCGGTGTTCGTAGAATCTAGAGTATGATCCTGTAGAAGCCTTTCCTTGCGAGTGTGAGTTGACTTTCATTAATCAGATCAATGCTTTTTCTTGTAGTTCCTCCCGCAGTGTTTCTCAAGTCTGAACTCATGTTTGTTCACTTTAGTTCGTAAGAATCAGCTCAGTCTAAAGTTTCGATAACAATGAATAGTTAAGATTTATAATGTTTGATAGCTTTAACTAATGCTATAGGAAAGGAGTGTTCACGTGTGTAATCTGGCACGAAGGATATGAAATATTTAATTGATCAATATGATTTCTTGTCAGATTGATTCTGTAGACTTTTTTCTACATGTATAACTCTTTTAACCTTTTACCAATAAAGTTATCACGTTTTACATTTCACATATTTAGTCCTTAAACAAGTGAAGGAATCTTATCAGTTATCAAGACTGGTTTAGTCCCACCTGAATTTGTTGAGGTGAAGGTAAGGTTCCGGAATACCTTGTTATCACTACAGGATTAAGTAAAACCATACTATGGGCATATGATGTGTAATGTGTAAATAAACGTGTTCCTATGCAAGTATTTACAAAAAAATAGCTTCATTAAGGAAACACAAGTTTGATACAAGTGGAATCTTAATTAGAACACTAATATTTATTTTCTAATTGAGCACCAGACAGACGCACCATCAGAAAAGTTGTTACTTAGAGCCAAGGAAACGTATCTTGCTCCACAGTCGGGCCAGTATGCCTTTCCTCTTTTCAGACGGCTTCCACATCCCCAGCTGCTTCTTCTCGGCGTAATCTTGAACTTTCAGCAGCTTCATGTACAATTTGGTGTAACGTTCATCCCCGTGCAGTTGTAAGTCCATGGGCCCCACTAATGCCAAGCCATCACGCACCAGCTGCTCGTTCACACTCCTCGCAAATACCTGCAGCAGACAATCACAGGAAGACGATTCCGGTGAGGAAAATGTTAAGGTAAAGTGTACATACTGATGGCAGATAATTAAATTAATGGAAGGTTGTGTTAACCATAAACACGAAGATGATCTGACCTTGGCTGGCTTGAGGAAGGTGACCAGCGTGTCATCTTGTGTGTTGTGAGAAATGAGAGTGAACCACACACGCTGACCCACCAGATTGTTGACTTCAGCCACACCCGCCGCCGTCACCTATAAACGATGTCATGTCAACACACAGAATTTGATATTTTTCACTATTTGATATTACAGAATCCATATTGTCGTCGAATGTGTTGATGTTACACAATGACAACAAGAAATGAATGGTTAAAGCCCTCCATTTCACCCTGACGTTGGTTTAGGTCAATTGAGTAACTGATTGTAGATTATCAAGAGCCAGTGACTGGATGACAAGTTGACAACATTGAACATTACCTCGACGTCCGCCAGCTCGAGGGGCAGGAGTTGGTCTGTCTTCCGCTGCAGCAGAGCAAACACTGGGCTGTGCTCCACCTGCAGGAATGTGAAGAGATGAATAAGTAACATTTCTCTGATACAGTGATCGTGTTACTCTGGAAGAATGAGTTAGCAGGATGAAGATAAACAAGGTAGGTAAGAGCGGGATGGGAGGATGATTCACCACGTAGCTACTAGTATAAAGAATACCCCTTACCCCTTACCTGGAGGAATAGCGGCGTCATTTCCTGGTTGTAGTTGATCCTGGCCAGGGCAGGGTCGATGCCGTCCTCCCAGGGATGCAGTTCCCCGGCGCCTTCATAGATCCCGCGGTTGTCGGCACTCAAACTCCTTCCCCCGCCCCTCTCACCCTCCATCTTTCCTGCAGTCTGTGTCTCGGTAGAAAACGGGGTTGGCCTGGCTCCATTTTCTGATGAGTTGACGTGGGCGTGCGACGGCGTAGTGGGCGTGATGGGCGGCGTCACCCCCACCCACCGCACGTGTCCATGTAGTTTGACGTGTTTACTGATGAACTCCTTCGGGATGTCTTGAATTTTAGCGAATTTAGTGAACTGTAATGAGTTAAAAATTACTTGAAGTGACATATACCTAAACCAGATTGCAGATTTATTATTACCGAAAAGCATGTGGGATTAATATAGTGTTTGAAGACGAGGACCGAAGGGGACAGACTATTATAGATTATGTACCCTTGACTCACCGCTCTGACGCTGTGTAGCATCAGCACCGCACCCGCAGCCCCGACGCAATACACCCCATACTGAAACAAAGATAAAAAGATAAATAAGAACTAGTAATACATAACCTTACATACAAAAAAACAACAACAATCATTCGGTGTGTATATGACATTTTATAGTCTTATAGCACATGTTGTTCCATAGAGTTTGTGCGAGTAAGGTTAGGTTGGAGTTATGAATCTGGTACAGTGGGCACCCTGTGTGGTGGTTGGGAACTTGCAGGTGTATGTTCTTCCGCCATATCGATCGATAACGTTGCCATAACAACCATGATTTAAAATGAGGAACTATAGTGTTAAACTGGATTACTCATTGACATACATAACTGGAACGGAAAATTATACACCCTAACCATTTGTTTGTAGTATTGAAGGGTGTATATTATATTTGATTAGTGTTAGAGCGCATGTATGTGCATGTATGTATGTGTAAATGTGTATGTATGTGTGAGAGAACACGCACACGCACGCGCACATTTACACTTCACTCTGAACAGCGGGCACAGCACAGCAGCGGCTCCCATTAGGTTGCCTGCTGCACACACATCACTCAACACCAACACACACACAACAGAGGTAAGAATAATACAAGCCTGGATAACCCTGATGTTGTCGTCGATAAAGTGGGTGAGTCTGGAAAGGGAATAAGGTCTGGAAGTGGAGAAACTGGAAGGAGGTTGAGGTGGAGGTAGAGGAGATGGTGGGTCTGGCATAGCGGCTGTATTGATCCTGTGAGTCTGTGATGGCTGAGTCCGGATGCTTAACTACGCCGGTTATAAAGACTCCCACACACCCTTACCATGCTACTTATAACACTATTAACCTATATATACATAAGAGTATATCTATTAATCTTTATTCCGTATAGTTATTCCACGGTAACGTTATGTAGAGTTGCGTTATCAATCTAAAGTCCAAGTCAAGGAATGAATTTTAGTGCAGTCCCCGCTCTCCATGTTCTATTTAAGCCTTTATATACGTATCCTAACATCATGGGTTAAATATTTACTTCCTAGAAGGTTGTATGAGTTGTGTTTTTATGCTGTGATAGGTTAAAATGGCATAGTTTGTCTTATTAGAAGGTGATGTGTCCGTGGTTAGACCTTTAAATTTTTAATGACATAACTGATTCCGTAGTTAATGGAGACAAAAAAGAGGGTTCATTACAGAGTTAGTGAGCTTATTTCCATATATTGTAGGGTTGATAATAAATAAAACACTCCATAATAAGTATATGATGACATGTTAGGTAGAAGTAATACTGTTGTTATGGTAGTAAACATTTATGAGAACTATGCAATATTTATTAAAGCTTATATTAACCTGATTAACAAATGATTGGTAAATATTAAATGAATTACATGATCTGCATTATTAAAATGATTTATTTTGTCCAACAACCCCTTGTAAGGTTATTAAGTGAATGTATAGTAAATTAGCATAGGGTGATAGGTTATGTAAGTCATCTTAGGTATGGGAAGTGACTTTCCTTCCCTATATATTGCTGAAAAAAACATGTTCATAATCGCAATGTTGTTTCTTAATTGTTAACTTCCAGGTTACAGTAATCCAGACTCTGAGAAAATATTTGTGTGCATGATCTTGAATTTTGTTTTCTTGATGTTTGAGTCCTCTATTAATAATTTGACTGTTGATTTAATAATAACATTACTAATGATAACAGCAGCAACAATTTAAGTTTGCCAGGAGACACAGGTAGCTGAACACAAAAGCAATTGACTCAAACAAAACAAATACAGATTAAAATTATTAGATAAAAATAGAGAATACAGTGTGGTTACATACATTTTTGGGGGTAAAAAAAAAATTTAGATACTGAGAAAGAGAAAGAAATTTTTATTAGTGTTCAGTGATCATAGAAATTGATGAGATACACAAACACTGTTTCATAATTTAAGTTAGGGAGACGAGGTATGCGGTGTAATGGAGCTGGGAGAGTGAGATGCATTGTGTACTTGACCGGAAGGTATCGTTAGTCACTGGTCACAATACCCTTAGTGAATGTGA
Organism: Metacarcinus magister; assembly: GCA_029783475.1. Taxonomy (NCBI): domain Eukaryota; kingdom Metazoa; phylum Arthropoda; class Malacostraca; order Decapoda; family Cancridae; genus Metacarcinus; species Metacarcinus magister. The sequence goes on from JAPQNM010000024.1 coordinate 2,133,485, forward strand.
GATGCTTTGAACTGTACCTGTAGAGTGTGTCCTTCAGTGACCACTCGGCTTGTGTTGGGTTGTAATTTGCTTAAAGTTCCCCCGCTAGCCATCGCCCTTCAATTCTAAGCTACTCATTTACCGATACTACTAACCCATACAGATGAATTTACTTTTTGTTGTTAATCATCAGTCACACAAATGCATAACATCTTCCAAAAGGCTTGTCACTTACACACCCATGACTCCCCATCTCTGTCTAGGCCACTTTAAGCAGGTTTATTTCCCACGCACACCAACTGTTGTGCTCATACTATGATAAACACACATTTTCCACACCAAAGCATTTCTTATGATTTGGTATTACTGGCATGGATACTGTACTTTCTTCTCTTCCTCCTCATGTATGTTTTATTTATCATACTGTATGTATCTACTAACTGCATATCTATCCATCCATCCATTCATTCATCCATCTGTCTATCTTAGAGAAAGGTTCCCCGTAACTAACAATTGTGTTCCTTGTAATGTATTTCTTCTGTGCTGGTCAGTGAAAAATATTCTTGATCCACATTTATTTTCACATTTTGGAAGCATTGCCACTAAGGTGTCAGTAATCAAAACATTAACTAATCACAGATATGAATAACAATTTAGAATGGTGCAGTTTGGATGCATGTGCATGTTATCTATTGACTAATTGGACTGAGAATGCATGGGGAAAAATAGTAAGGTGGTCTCTTTAAGGAAAACCTTTTATATATGAATTAGATGAACTTGTAGTCTGAATATGTAATTATAATAAATCTTTACATGCTTCCATTGACAAGACGGGAGACTTAAAGATTAACTATTGTCGTTATCATATAATAAGTTCATGTTGGATCATTAAGTAATTATCAGTGAATGAACAACTTTAAGAGAGGTTTTTTCTTATTCCAGACCATTGCTGAAGATAACCACTAAGGATGAGGGAGTCACTCATTGTGCTTAACAACAAGCTTACTCACACCGAGAATATCCGCATAACTTTATAACAAGGAGACGTGACGTGCCATGCTTGCGGAAACTAACCTGCATATGCTTAGTGACAGTAGACTAACACATTAATATAACCTAACCATGTAAACCAATGTTGTGCAATACTTCATATATTTCTAGTCTCGTCTAGTCTGACATCTAGTTACAAGGTGTGCCATATGGTGTGAGGGTGTGTGAGGCTGTCAGGCAAGCATGGGGGAGCTAATCATTGAGTGTACCCTCTGTGGGGCCTCGTTCGGCTGTGAGAGAGAGTATGACAAACATCCGTGTCTGGAAGATGATGTAAAAGTACCATTCAGAATCAAGCTTGAACCACAAGAACAAAAGGAAGAACAGGAGAATGAACAACAGCAGGAGACAGCGAGAGAGCATCCGTCCAGCTCAGTCAAGGAGCAGATTGTTGACTGGAAGGTACCGAGGATAAAGGAAGAGCCGAGTGACTGTATGGATTTGCAAGATGAAGATCCTCTTGATGCTAAAGAGGAGACACACATGCAAGCAGACACACAACTAGAAGCAGAAACCAGCAATATTTTACCTAATCCCCCTCAAGAGACAGAGGAAGAGATAGAATCAATTGACCCAAATAAAATGAAAGTTACAGATGCAGTTTCAATCCGCAACGAGTGTGGTGTTTGTGGGAAGCGATTCTACCGGCGTGAAGATTTCCTCAACCACACCACCAACTCCCACAAGATACCGAGGCCATTCCAGTGCAAGGTGTGCAAGAAACGGTTCACTCAGAAGCATTACGTTACCCTACATATGCGGGTACACACAGGAGAACGGCCTTATAAATGCAAACTCTGCCCCAACACCTACACCCACAAGACCAGCTACACCATCCACATGCGGATACACAACGGAGATCGGCCTTACATGTGTGGGATCTGCGGGAAGAAATGCTATGACAAGTCCGGCCTCACCAGCCACATGCGTTCCCACACCAAGGAGACGCCGTACGAGTGTGAGGTTTGCGGCCGTAGGTTCACACACTCTAAGAGCCTTTTGGTGCACCGCAGGAACCACACAGGTGAGAAGCCCTACAGGTGTCAGTACTGTGGTAAATGTTTCCGTCACTGGCACAAACATAAGATCCACATCCGCCTCCACACGGGAGAGCGGCCGTATAAATGTGAGGTGTGTGGCAAGGGCTTCCCACGCAACGATGAGGTGAAGCGACACATGAGGAGCCACCAGGGAATCAAATCCTTTAAGTGTTCCATCTGTGGTGTTTATTGCGCCACACAAGCCAGCATAACAGGACATATTGACCTCCATCACGCTGACCTCAGACAGATCCCACTGAATGCACCTGAGAAGACAGTCGTTAAAAACAGCACATGTGGGATTCTTGGCACCAAAGCACCTCAGCCACGCTCTATATACAAACCAATAGTGAGTGCCTCCACCTCTATACAGTGTTCCATGGCACCAGTCACCACCAGTCAGACGTTTGGCACCTACACCTACACCACCAACTCCACGCAAGGTAAAGCCATCGCATCTAAGACTGTGAAGAGTGGGAAACAAACACTCAAACAAGGAGAAGTCAAGAAACAAGGTAAAGAAGGAGAGAAAACTAAAGTGCTCAGCTACAAAGAATTCATCGAGCTTCAAGAAAAGTTGTTGTTGTGTAAAGGTTTGGGAGTGAAAAATCCTCAGTCAAATGCTGCCAAAACAAATAATAAGAATAATAAAAACTCTCTTACCTTACAGCCAGCTTCTGACACTACCAACAGCTCGGCTGCAGAAGGCACGCAGGGGAAACAGCAAATAATGTTGATATCCGCACCTAACAACGCAAAAGGAGAAGGTTTAAGATTTGTTCTTCCTCAAGGTATGGGTACAAACAAACAGGTCATCTTTACCTCCCCTACAGCCACAACCACACCCACCTCCTCTACCCAAACCACAGCGGGAGGTCAGCAGATCATGTTAGGTCAGCCTTCTGTCATCCTGCCTCAGAACCAGCTGATGGGAGGTCAACAAATCATATTGCTCTCTAAACCTGGTGCCCAACAAAACTCTATGATGCTCTCTCAGCCGTTACTCCTCCTGTCTGGGGCTAATAACCAGCGCATGGTACTACTGCCTTCTAAAACAGGATCAGGAACTAATACCAGCAATTTACAGACAATACTCATTCCTTCATCCCTCGGCACCATGACCACAGCCAGCACCACCACCACCACCACCACAACACCAGCCACCGTGACCCCCAGTGTGGTGGTGAAGAAGGAACCGGGAGAACCAGCAACACCACCTCTCAGAAATATTGTCCCGAAGGTTGTAATAAAGGAGGAGCCGGGCGTGACACCTCCGCCAAAAGTCGTCATTAAACAAGAGCCGCCTGATGACCCACCGTCGAGCACCGATGACTTTTGGAATGTTAGGATAAAACAGGAACCAATTGATTAGAGTTTCCTGAGGTAGTGTTTGCTGGTGTATCTTGGGTGTTGCTCTTCACTATTTTGTAGATAATTATAAAGAATGGATTTTTATTTTTGCGTGCTTTGATTCTTTGCTTTGTCAATGTAATTATGGAGGAGTTAATCAGAAATCAAACTAGTCATAATAGTTGTTGGTAATTTATTACATATATATTTCTTATTTCTCCTGAATTACATTGTACGTACACTTGAATGCCATAAATTGTTTTACATAATTTTCCGCCTTTTCAGGTCTTGGAAAATTATAGCTCAAGTAGAATTTTTGATCTCAGTAGTACAATGAGACTTAATGAGATGCAAATTATTCTTTTTTTTCTTTTTTTCTGTTCTCTGCTGATTATTGAAGGAGTTTTGTACAAGGAATGACTTGAAAAACATGAAACTACCCGTGATTTATAAATTAGTCATTATTTTTCTTTGTGATGAGTTGTTTATAAATATAATGGTAGCTTAGTTGTGTATCTTGGATATAATGTATATTTATATATATACAGTATATCATATATTAGTTATTATTTATTATCAACATGGTACTTATTTATGGTAATGGATGTACTTAATTAAGATTGAGTTTACTAGTCATTGTAATATATATATGGAGATGTACTTAATTGTATAACTAAGAGCTATTTATCATATTATGAGGAATATTTATTATACTAATTTATATGGATTATGAGGAGATTTTAAAGTGATTTACATTATTATATGTTGCCTTTGTAAGGTTTTTAGTTTTATTTGTGTAAAAGCAGATTATAATTTTACTTTAATACATGCGACAGGACTGGAAGGAAACATCAGTTCTATCATATTTATTCCAATTAGTGAAGGAAATACATCGTACTTTATATGATGTATGATTTCATAAACGCCATAATCTATTCATCAACAAGACAGCTGAAATATAGGTAGATGTATTTACCTTCCCATCACACGATAAGCAGCATTATTATTTTTAGTCATCATTGCAAACGGTTCATCATTTTTGTACGTGCCAGATATTTTTAATTAACTCACAACACAGGATTTATTTCATCTGTTGCCGGAGAAAGATGCGGAGACTTTATGTAGATGTGTGCGTGTGTGTGTGTGTGTGTGTGTGTGTGTGTGTGTGTGTGCGTTTACTTCTCGTCTTCATGCCTCGGTGACCTGGTTTTGTGTGCCATTATTCCGGATGCGTTGTGTTGGTTTATGGAATATTTTTTTTAACTAGTGGGAACAAGGAAGGAAATAGGAATCCATGTCTGAAGGAGTAAAGGACTGGAAGGAGTGATCAAAAAGGACTTGGAAACAAAGACATTATGTAGTTATTTTGGTTAGTGTCATAATCCTTCCCCTTTAAGAAGAAAGTGGAGAAGCCTTTTGTGTTCCAAATCTAGATGTGGATTGGAAAAAATTATGTCGATAGATTTATTTATTTTCTTCTTTTCGTCTTGTTTATGAATTGTTTTGTATTTATTTATTTACTTTATGATATGGATGATGTCAATTATTCTTAGACATTTGTGTGTGTGTGTGTCAGGAAATATATTATGAGACAGGATGTTATTCACTTTTTTTTTTATTTATATTTTACATCTGAAACTCTGCTATGCATTTTATTTACTCTTTTTTTTTCAATGTGTGTGTGGATTATTTTTACATGGAAGATATCATTGGAATGCATTTGGATATCTATGTAAAAAGGGAAATTTATTTATTATGATGTAATGTTAGTTCTGTTTTTTTTTAATTAATAGGAACCATATTTTATCAGGAAATGTTTCTGGTCAGCTGGTGTGTTTCTAGTACTGTTGTGTTAGTTCAGGTTGTGACAAAACAGCTTTTTACACTAAGTTCACCTTTTTTGATAGAGATTGATCACATTTGTGCAAAATATAACTTTATTTGTTCATAGTACAAGCATTAGATATTTTAGAAATCATTGGAGAGAGAGAGAGAGAGAGAGAGAGAGAGAGAGAGAGAGAGAGAGAGAGAGAGAGAGAGAGAGAGAGAGAGAGAGAGAGAGAGAGAGAGAGTGTTGCAAGCAGTTGTTTGATCACTGGTGCAGGATTTTCAGTGTCTCAGGTTTCAAGGTTGTTTCATTTAGTGTGCAATACAGTTTCTTTTATTGATTATATTGTGTTTGGACTAAGTTCTGCAATGCCAAGGTTGTGCTGGCGTGCCGTGTGTGTCTCCATGCAATCACGTGTTCTGTTGAATTCGTCATAAAATTAACATAAATTACCACCAGATATACACACACTCACAAGATGTACTAAAATTATAAAAAACACACGATTTTATGAAGTTCTTTAATCTTTCTACATACATAATGCATTTCTGTTATTCCTCTCGCTTTGTATTCATTGATAGTATTCATCACCACACACACAGGTTGATATGTTCCCATGCATCTCGCCAGTTAATTTTCACTTTTGTATGTAGGTAGAAAGGATTCCTAAGTCCCACACAAAGGTATAAGTACATATATAGCAGAGTCTATGAGGTTTGTTCTTGGTAATCTTCCTCGTCTGTGCCTCCCACACTGTACAACCAACACTCATACATTCCATAATAGTGTGGAAAAAACTATCTCAAAATTTATTTTATGTACATGTGGTATCAAATTTAACTGTTGTAGATTCAGTTTTTAATGAAATTTCGTGAATTGTACAAGTTTTTACAAATATCCTTGACTGTAGTTAGTGTAAATGTTGTGTTGTTAATGGTAGATGTAGAATTTGAAATGATTTTAGAGTGACCCAGTCTGGTCGCACATCAACAGAATACTGTCACCCTATTCCCTGTATGTCATAAAAGATGACTAAGGGATAGAACAAGAGGGCTGGGGAGCCTATCCTCTGTATTGTTTTGTCCTACTATAAAACAAGACGGAGAAAGGTAGATTAAATTCTCCCTGAACCCCACGTAGCTGCCTTGTCTCGGCTGCCTCCCATCAAGGGGATATTAGCCGGGTATGTAGATAGATAGATGGGAGTTATGGGAGTTATAGTAAACCAAATTATTAGTAAGTCTTAAAGATAACCTCAAAAGGGAATCTGTGACAAACAGTTTACTGCTTGATAAATTGTGGTCACCAAGATATGACTACATTTATATGACTTGATGAAATAGAACACTGATTGGCCACTAAGTCGCCCTTTCTGGCCTCTAAAGATGAGCGACATATCCCTAGTTGGAGAGAGTCAGTGTCGGGTGAGCTCGGTGCTGAGCAGGAACACCCGAGAGCTGGGCAAGCAGCACCTCTTTGATGGCTCGGCTGAGACCTGCTGGAACAGTGACCAAGGTGTGCCTCAGTGGGTGGCTCTCAGATGGCCCAACCCAGTGCAGGTCACAGCTGTCATTGCTCAGTTCCAGGTGAGTGAGTGAAGCTGTCTTTGACCCGAGTTATACTTCAGAATGACATTAACTTTTGTAGATCATATATGTTTAGTTAGTGTGTTATGTTTTTTTTAACTTTTATTACGTGTTCTTACTAACTTGGTGTCTGTTCATGTTTAGGGAGGGTTCTGTGGTGCAGCAGACACAGTGATGGAGGTGCCGCAGGAAGACGGCACCAGTGGATGGCAGACAGCAGTGCCGTGGCCCTTAGAGGACATAGGCATCCCCACAGACCCTTCACCTGCCTCAGCCCATCACCACCTCATCCCTGCGCCTCACCTTCCCTTCTTCCACAGACTTTTTTGGAAGAATAATTATGTATAAACTGGATGTCTTGGGAAAGAAATTGTGATTGAACTCAGTTTTTCTCTGATGCCTTGCTTAGTTGAGGTTGAGGTGATGATCAGGAGTGTTGTCTTTGTTATGAAACTCCCTGATGTAAACACTTGTACATCTATACCACAGCATATCCACAGCTAATGCCAAGGAAACGCCTGAACCTCTCACCATGTAAGGCCCTGTCCTTGCTGTTTAGGCAGTATAGGCTCTTGAGGCATCAGGAATCTAGTGACTAATAAGCTGTAAAACACCCTTTGTGAACACTTCCAGATTGTACGTCCAAGTCATGGGTTCGTCAAGGCTGGGGTCCATCCTCAGGACTTAGAACAAGGAGTCTGCATTCCTTCTTGCACGTACTGTGAGAGTAACCATTCGGCATCACCTTTGAGGAAGTTAATGTGCAAACCAGACTCAAGGAATAACTATAACTCAAGAATATAACAATTTCATTAACACTTTAAGTCTTCAATAGGTTGTCAAGAATTTAAATGCATCACATAGTCTCCTGCAGTTGTCATCCTCAAGTCTGAGTGTTCCGGGTGGCTCTGTGGTGCAGTGCTCGGCTTGTCAGCTGAAGGTGGTGAGTTTGATCCTGGCTCACGGCAGCTTCTTGGTGAGCAGGTAGCACTCGTTAACCTAGCAGAACTATCTCTCTCTCTCTCTCTCTCTCTCTCTCTCTCTCTCTCTCTCTCTCTCTCTCTCTCTCTCTCTCTCTCTCTCTCTCTCTCTCCACATTAATATTTACAGTAACCTTAAAAAAAAAAGATATAAAAGGACTCCAGGTTACACAGCCAACCAAAAAAGCAGATTATTCTTCTTTTATATTCTCTATTATTATTTTTGTTGTATTCTATATCCCACCAGGAGGTAACTATCCAGCTTCAAGGGGAAACATTTATAAGTTGTATTTATATGTGTGTTGCTAGGATGGTAATAATGGTTGGAGGTGATGATAATTATATTTGTGTTGAATATCACCATCACAATTGTTAGTTATTCAGTTGCCATTTCTCCTCCTCTACAACTAATATTTATCTGAGCTTATTTGTTGAGGTTTACATATTACTGAGGATGGAAGTGAAGGAAGAAATAGGAGATAATTAAGGATAGTGTGTATGTATGTGTGTGTGCTGCAAAGGAAAGTCAAGAGTGGGGATTCGTGAATATAAGAAAGAATAGGACATTATGGTGAAAGTTTTGAGGCGTAAATGCTACATAACTACTTTATAGACTCTTAGGAAATACTGGAACATTAAGGTTAAAATCGATGAGGGTAGACATACGTGTTAAATGAGTCTCCCTTAAAATTCAACCAAAATGAAAAGGTAAAGTGAAAATAGAATGTGAACGAATAAACGTAAGTAAAAATAATATTAAGTGATATTGAATATCATTTTGAACTAGGAAATGAGAAATAAATTGAAAAAAGTTCAAAATAACTGCATGAAGTTCAAATGAATATGAATGAAGAATGTTTGAGAGTCCCCTGAGTCTCTCTCTCTCTCTCTCTCTCTCTCTCTCTCTCTCTCTCTCTCTCTCTCTCTCTCTCTCTCTCTCTCTCTCTCTCTCTCTCTCTCTCTCTCTCTCTCTCTCTCTTGCAGTAACCAGACGTTACAGAGACACGAGGCAAACTTGGGATCATCTTTTCCACAAGGTGGGGAGGGGGTTGAGGGCAATGCAGGCCCGTCGCAACAGGGCAAGCAAACCAAGCAAGTTGTGACCGCTAGCAGTCGACACCAGACGGACTTTTAAAGCGATGATAATATTTCTTCATTTTAAACCTATTCTGTTCTTCTCCATGTCTATTTGAGGCATGGAGGAGCAGTAACACATTATTCCTAACCATTAATAGTGGAGGGATATAAAGAAAACATCACCTATTAAGCGTAAGTAACCTAATATAAGAACATCAACAAGTTTCAACAGGTACCCTAAGGTGACGGCCGTGTTGGCATTGTTGATCACGTATATATAAAACCAAAATTGAGATTTTTATTATACACAGAAAAGCAATTATATATATTTTAACAAATCGTTTGAAGTACCTATTCTTTTCCTACATAAATATTTATTATATTTGATTCGTATTTATTTCATGAAAAATGTTTATTTCTAAGGTCAATCATAAAATCGATAAATAAAATAAAGCAATAATAATGAAATTAAACCAATATAAACCATAGAATAGAACACATAAAAATTATTCAAACCGAAAGTAAAGCCTAAATAAGCCATAAAAAAAAGAAAAACGGAAAAAACAATGAAAATATGAGAAAAAACACCATAATTATTCGTTTACATCCAAGAGTGTTAATTATAGTGTGTTAGGTACAATAACAGAAGTGTTAGGACATGACGACCTACAAGGATATAGATGAAGGCGAGTATGTTGTGTTATGAGTGTGTTGTGAGTGTGTTTTGGTGGGCTGACAGGCTGAATATAGCACTATAATAGGGAAGGAGGAGCAGTAACACATTATTCTTCATCATGTATAGTGGAAGGATAGAGGAAACAGTGCCTATTAAGCGTAATAGGTGCTAATGAAAGGGTGACTGTGAGCAGCGCAGTCACCCTTTCATTAGCACCAATACCAACATGGCCAGGGAGCCAGTGCAGTGTAACGGTGTTGTTGGCCAGAGTGAAGTTAAATTGTGCACATGGAGGAGGATGGAGGACAGGAGATGAACATTGTCCTTCAGTTGGCAGTGATTGAGAGCTTCCAGAGCAGAGAGAGAGTCCGTGTGGATGACGATGTTGTGTTGTGTGATGGCAGCGGCATGATAGAGGACGCCAAAGATCGCTGCAAGTTCCGCCTGGTAGGAGGATGAAAGGAGTGAACTAGGTCACTACAAACCAAGGCGGTGCCACGTATGGTAACGGAGCCATCCGTGTAGTAGGAGACTGTGTGTGGGGAGGAGAGACACTCTAGTGCGGCAAGCCTGACGAAGAAGGGTAGGAAGAGCGACCTTGGGACGAGCACTAGAGGGACACTCTCTCTCTCTCTCTCTCTCATTAACATTTATTTCAAACACTAATCCCTATACGTATGATTAGTTTTATAATTATCTTCACGTCGTTTCTGTAATACTTATTAATGTTTATTTGTGTGCGGGTGTTGTGATTTTATTTTGCGTGTTGGTTGTAGTTGAGGAAAATTTTGATAAGTTAGGATTGTCAACCTTAATTAGCTATCAATTCATTATGTTATTTATGTGTTAAGATCGTTTAAGTTAGCGATTTCCGTAATTGGTTATTTAATAGTTAGTTTTTATTAGATCTATCCTTATTTTCCTATTAATTTTTTCCATTTTTCATGTGTACAGATAATTTAAGTTAAATATTATCGTTCTTTGGTTTATTGATAGTAAGTTTTCATTAAATTTCACACCGATCCTGTTTCTAAAGATGGCAAGGATGATTAAAAGTGAACATAGCGACTGTGAATCAACTTTGACTCATTTCAAAGCTCGACTCACGCACAGGAGGGAGTGAGTTTTGACCTGGCATCACTGCATGGCCTACCAACCAATCAGCAAGCGAGTCTAGGTGGCATGATGAAAACTATGGGCTGTCATTGGATAAAAAAAAGAAGAGGGGTGTGGCTTATAGGGTTAATACAGTAGATAGTGATGATCCTAGTCAGTTACCCAGAAAGTTGAGGAGGAGTAGGATCACGTTAGGTGTAGAAAGGGTAAAGTTTTCTTATTTCTTGTGTTACAGAAGACACTTTCGGTGTGGACGGTCTTTCGCTCGTAGATGTGGGTCAAGGTAAATGAAAATCTCCACTTGTATCATTTAGTTCCATGTATTTATGTTTCAGACTTTTTTTTTCAATGAGTCGTATCAGTGTATGTGATGACTATGTGGTAATGTTTTTAGATAGCCCTTGCGTACTGGTGGGAGGAAGATAAGATATATATCGTGTCTAATTTGATTTGGAAGAAATATATATGTTAGAGCTAATACTTACGTTACATTATACGTATATATAAATCAATATAATGTGCATTACCATAGTATCTTCCTTTGCATCATAACGCGTTTAACCTAACCAATACGTTGTAAATATAACCAAACTAAGGAATACGAAGAATACATGAAGCTGTACCGAAGCAATGTCTCGTTTGGGTGTGTGAGGCAGATTGGCAATACTGCGAAAGAGTGAGGAGGGATAAGGAGAGGGAGAGAAGGAGAAGGAAAAGGGGAGGGAAGGTAGCCTGCTCTAACCAACTATCACTATAAAAAAAAAAAACCACCACTACTAACATTACTACCACTCTCTCATCCTTCCATTTGATTAATATGTTAGATTTCCTGAAGCTTGCGTGTTCAGAACCATGAATAATGTGATGTAAATAATCCTATAATATCATTCACAATTGCTGATAAATATCCCATCTTACGTTTGCCGGAGATACAAATACAGCTTTGAATTGATAACTTTTCTGTCATGTTCTTATGCTTCCTATAAACTAGAATGATAATGAAATTGTAGCAAAAGGAAAACGTGGTCTGATATTACACACACTCACTAGAGAACAATTTAAAGCGTGTTTTCAGTTTTGTGGACATCAATATCACTAGAATGAGGAACAGTGTGAGATGAGACCAAGGATTATATACAGATATTCCTAATTATTCTGCTATCTCAGGCCCCCTTGCTGTGTGTGGCGGAGAAATTATTAATTTTATTCTCATTTCTAATTTCAAAATGTATTTGTATGTGGATCGCTTTTGAGATCATTTGATTATTTACCTGCCGTGCGCCGACAACCCTTGTTATTATTTTATATTTTTGATTATCGGTGCAAGAGGAATTGTGCGGTATGTTCCCACGAGCCTTCGTGTCACAAGAATGATTAGAAGGAGGCCACACAACCAGGAAAGGAGACACATGCAAGTTTTGTATGTATATAATGCAACGTGAAGCACGGACATCACACAACACAAACAGAGACAGGTGAGACATTTGTCCCTTCCTATTGACTATAATCTCACAAGTTCTTGAATGCCAACCTACTAAGAGTCTCACATTGTATTCCATATGTCCCATTATGATGTGGAAAGAATTTTGAATTTTGAAGTAATTCGCTATCATTACACATTGTTTAACTTTGAGCGATGCATCCCTGATACTTTATAATCACACGAATTTCGTAAGCTAAATCTTGATCTTGTACTTTTCGGTGCACTTTAAAAAACACTTGACAGTGACAAAATCTTCTACAAGGTATTTCGCGTTGTATACTTACCCTCAGTTATGAAGAACTTCCCTCTTGCCGTGGTGGTGCTGGTGGTTGTGACCCTTGGCAGTTGCCGAGACCGGGTGTCACCCTGCCCTTCAGAGGTGACGCCACAGTGCCCGGCCCTCACGCTGGGGGAGATGCGTGCTGCTGGCTTTCCTTCACCCCAGTAACTGCTCCAAGTTCTGCAGTGTGTGGGTAAAGGACTGGCCCTAGAGCTTCCTTGCCCCGCCGTACCTCCATTGGACACGATGTAATGAATACAATGCGACTACCCGCACAATGTAAGTGGCCATGATTATATAGAAGTCCTGATTCCAGCTTAGCTTCTAATTCGTGGACATCAGTTATATATTTAGATTGGAAGTAGCAGCAGGAACCAGCTGTAATGATGAAGGGAATGAAGTAGTTATATATGTTTCTCTGAGACTTGTTGTTTTTTGCAGGTGAACTGTGGCTTGCGCCGGGCTCAGTAGAAAGATTGGGATGGACGACACCAGCAAAGATCACCAGTGAACGGATGTGTGTGGGATTTGTGATTTGTAAAGGGTTGTATTGATTTAATGTTTCAACAATAAATGTTGGGTTTATCCATTCTTGTTATTTGTATCTTTCCCTCACACTGAAGTACTTATTATGAAAACAGTAACATTAGCTACCGGTGTGTGTGTGTGTGTGTGTGTGTGTGTGTGTGTGTGTGTGTGCGTGTGCGTGTGCGTGTGCGTGTGCGTGTGCGTGTGCGCGTGCGTGTGTGTGTGCGTGCGTGCGTGCGTGCGTGCGCGTGCGTGCACACACACACACACACACACACACACACACACACACACACACGTACAGTCGTTGGTACACATGATTATGGGTCGCCCGTGTGTAAAGGTTAGCGCCACAGAAGCGACACTGCAGTTTCATTATAGACTGAAGAGGAACATATTCCTGTTCTGTGATGTTGCCATCGTCGTTGTCAATGACAACTAACCCTTACCTTGCCTTTTTTAATAATATATTATTGTATACATAGCTCCTGGTGTCTCCAATCTCTGGTTGTTACTGTACTAGTTATAAAATTAACTATATCAGGATATGCCATGCAGGGCCGGATTAACCTATACACCAAGTACACCATGGCGTATAGGGCCCCAAGCACTGAGGGGCCCTATGTGGTATTTTCCTTTCTGGGCTTAATTCTGCCGTCTCGTCGGGGGACTCGAAATGATTACATAGCGTAAATTCAGAATATTAGTGGTGCTACATTTGGCGCCGCCGCCAACAGCTCTGACACTCGCAGCAGTGCGGGTTTTGGTACTGAGCTTGATCCACAGGCCTATAGTCACACAAATATTCATAATATTAGTTGTACAGTTTAATTAGGTGTATCAGATGCTGCAATGATATTTCCAATATCTCTAATAGCTTTCGAGAAAATGAGGAGGAAAGTCATGTTTTTATATAAAATAAAGTTTTATTTTACTGCGTAATTATGAGTCATAGAACTAATATTCATAATGATAGTTGTACAGTTTTATTAGGTCTATCAGATGCTACAATGATATTTCCAATATCTCTAATAGCTTTCGAGAACATGAGGAGGAAAGTCATGTTTTTATATAAATATAAAGTTTTATTTTACTGCATAATTATTAGTCATACAACAAATATTCATAATATCAGTTGTACAGTTTAATTAGGTCCATCAGATGCTGTAATGATATTTCCAATATCTCTAATAGCTTTCGAGAAAATGAGGAGGAAAGTCATGTTTTTATATAAATATATAGTTTTATTTTACTGCGTAATTATGAGTCATAGAACAAATATTCATAATTACAGTTGTACAGTTTAATTAGGCCTATCAGATGCTGCAATGATATTTCCAATATCTCTAATAGCTTTCGAAAAAATGAGGCAGAAAGTCATGTTTTTGGATAAAGGATACGGTTTTTTTTTTACTGCGTAGATATTAGTCATAGAGCAAATATTTATAATGACAGTTGTAGAGTTTTATTAGGTCTATCAGATGCTACAATGGTATTTCCAATATCTCTAATAGCTTTCGAGAAAATGACGAAAGCAAAAAAGTATACGATTTCATTTACTGCGTAATTATTAGTCATAGAGACAAATATTTATAATGACAGTTGTATAGTTTTATTAGGTCTATCAGATGCTGCAATGATATTTCCAATATCTCTAATAGCTTTCGAGAAAATGAGGAGGAAAGTCATGTTTTTTATATAAATATATGGTTTTCATTTTACTGCGTAATTATTAGTCATAGAACAAATATTGATAATATGAGTTGTACAGTTTAATTAGGTCTATCAGATGCTGCAATGATATTTCCAATATCTCTAATAGCTTTCGAAAAAATGAGCAGAAAGTCATGTTTTTGGAAAAAGGATACGGTTTTTTTTTACTGCGTAGATATTAGTTTTAGAGCAAATATTTATAATGACAGTTGTAGAGTTTTATTAGGTCTATCAGATGCTACAATGGTATTTCCAATATCTCTAATAGCTTACGAGAAAATTACAAAGAAAAAAGGATACGATTTCATTGAATTGCGTAATTATTAGTCATAGAGCAAATATTTATAATGACAGTTGTATAGTTTTATTAGGTCTATCAGATGCTGCAATGATATTTCCAATATCTCTAATAGCTTTCGAGAAAATGAGTAGGAAAGTCATGTTTTTTATATAAATATATGGTTTCATTTTACTGCGTAATTATTAGTCATAGAACAAATATTGATAATATGAGTTGTACAGTTTAATTAGGTCCATCAGATGCTACAATGATATTTCCAATATCTCTACTAGCTTTCGAGAAAATGAGGAGGAAAGTCATGTTTTTATATAAATATAAAGTTTTATTTTACTGCGTAATTATGAGTCATAGAACTAATATTCATAATGATAGTTGTACAGTTTTAGTAGGTCTATCAGATGCTGCAATGATATTTCCAATATCTCTAATAGCTTTCGAGAACATGAGGAGGAAAGTCATGTTTTTATATAAATATAAAGTTTTATTTTACTGCATAATTATTAGTCATACAATAAATATTCATAATATCAGTTGTACAGTTTAATTAGGTCCATCAGATGCTGTAATGATATTTCCAATATCTCTAATAGCTTTCGAGAAAATGAGGAGGAAAGTCATGTTTTTATATAAATATATAGTTTTATTTTACTGCGTAATTATGAGTCATAGAACAAATATTCATAATTACAGTTGTACAGTTTAATTAGGCCTATCAGATGCTGCAATGATATTTCCAATATCTCTAATAGCTTTCGAAAAAATGAGGCAGAAAGTCATGTTTTTGGAAAAAGGATACGGTTTTTTTTTTACTGCGTAGATATTAGTTTTAGAGCAAATATTTATAATGACAGTTGTAGAGTTTTATTAGGTCTATCAGATGCTACAATGGTATTTCCAATATCTCTAATAGCTTACGAGAAAATGACGAAGAAAAAAGCATACGATTTCATTGAATTGCGTAATTATTAGTCATAGAGCAAATATTTATAATGACAGTTGTATAGTTTTATTAGGTCTATCAGATGCTGCAATGATATTTCCAATATCTCTAATAGCTTTCGAGAAAATGAGGAGGAAAGTCATGTTTTTATATAAATATATGGTTTCATTTTACTGCGTAATTATTAGTCATAGAACAAATATTGATAATATGAGTTGTACAGTTTAATTAGGTCCATCAGATGCTACAATGATATTTCCAATATCTCTAATAGCTTTCGAGAAAATGAGGAGGAAAGTCATGTTTTTATATAAATATAAAGTTTTATTTTACTGCGTAATTATGAGTCATAGAACTAATATTCATAATGATAGTTGTACAGTTTTATTAGGTCTATCAGATGCTGCAATGATATTTCCAATATCTCTAATAGCTTTCGAGAACATGAGGAGGAAAGTCATGTTTTTATATAAATATAAAGTTTTATTTTACTGCGTAATTATTAGTCATACAACTAAATATTCATAATATCAGTTGTACAGTTTTATTAGGTCCATCAGATGCTGTAATGATATTTCCAATATCTCTAATAGCTTTCGAGAAAATGAGGAGGAAAGTCATGTTTTTATATAAATATATAGTTTTATTTTACTGCGTAATTATGAGTCATAGAACAAATATTCATAATTACAGTTGTACAGTTTAATTAGGCCTATCAGATGCTGCAATGATATTTCCAATATCTCTAATAGGTTTCGAAAAAATGAGGAAGAAAGTCATGTTTTTGGAAAAAGGATACGGTTTTTTTTTACTGCGTAGATATTAGTTTTAGAGCAAATATTTATAATGACAGTTGTAGAGTTTTATTAGGTCTATCAGATGCTACAATGGTATTTCCAATATCTCTAATAGCTTACGGGAAAATGACGAAGAAATAATTATACGATTTCATTGAATTGCGTAATTATTAGTCATAGAGCAAATATTTATAAAGACAGTTATATAGTTTTATTAGGTCTATCAGATGCTGCAATGATATTTCCAATATCTCTAATAGCTTTCGAGAAAATGAGGAGGAAAGTCATGTTTTTATATAAATATATGGTTTACTGCGTAATTATTAGTCATAGAACAAATATTGATAATATGAGTTGTACAGTTTAATTAGGTCCATCAGATGCTACAATGATATTTCCAATATCTCTAATAGCTTTCGAGAAAATGAGGAGGAAAGTCATGTTTTTATATAAATATAAAGTTTTATTTTACTGCGTAATTATGAGTCATAGAGCTAATATTCATAATGATAATTGTATAGTTTTAGTAGGTCTATCAGATGCTGCAATGATATTTCCAATATCTCTAATAGCTTTCGAGAACATGAGGAGGAAAGTCATGTTTTTATATAAATATAAAGTTTTATTTTACTGCGTAATTATGAGTCATACAACTAATATTCATAATATAATTGTACAGTTTTAATTAGGTCCATCAGATGCTGTAATGATATTTCCAATATCTCTAATAGCTTTCGAGAAAATGAGGAGGAAAGTCATGTTTTTATATAAATATATAGTTTTATTTTACTGCGTAATTATGAGTCATAGAAACAAATATTCATAATTACAGTTGTACAGTTTAATTAGGCCTATCAGATGCTGCAATGATATTTCCAATATCTCTAATAGCTTTCGTAAAAATGAGGAAGAAAGTCATGTTTTTGGAAAAAGGATACGGTTTTTTTTTACTGCGTAGATATTAGTTTTAGAGCAAATATTTATAATGACAGTTGTAGAGTTTTATTAGGTCTATCAGATGCTACAATGGTATTTCCAATATCTCTAATAGCTTACGAGAAAATGACGAAGAAAAAATTATACGATTTCATTGAATTGCGTAATTATTAGTCATAGAGCAAATATTTATAATGACAGTTATATAGTTTTATTAGGTCTATCAGATGCTGCAATAATATTTCCAATATCTCTAATAGCTTTCGAGAAAATGAGGAGGAAAGTCATGTTTTTATATAAATATATGGTTTCTACTGCGTAATTATTAGTCATAGAACAAATATTGATAATATGAGTTGTACAGTTTAATTAGGTCCATCAGATGCTACAATGATATTTCCAATATCTCTAATAGTTTTCGAGAAAATGAGGAGGAAAGTCATGTTTTTATATAAATATAAAGTTTTATTTTACTGCGTAATTATGAGTCATAGAACTAATATTCATAATGATAGTTGTACAGTTTTATTAGGTCTATCAGATGCTGCAATGATATTTCCAATATCTCTAATAGCTTTCGAGAACATGAGGAGGAAAGTCATGTTTTTATATAAATATAAAGTTTTATTTTACTGCGTAATTATGAGTCATAGAACTAATATTCATAATGATAGTTGTACAGTTTTATTAGGTCTATCAGATGCTGTAATGATATTTCCAATATCTCTAATAGCTTTCGAGAAAATGAGGAGGAAAGTCATGTTTTTATATAAATATATAGTTTTATTTTACTGCGTAATTATGAGTCATAAAACAAATATTCATAATTACAGTTGTACAGTTTAATTAGGCCTATCAGATGCTGCAATGATATTTCCAATATCTCTAATAGCTTTCGTAAAAATGAGGAAGAAAGTCATGTTTTTGGAAAAAGGATACGGTTTTTTTTTACTGCGTAGATATTAGTTTTAGAGCAAATATTTATAATGACAGTTGTAGAGTTTTATTAGGTCTATCAGATGCTACAATGGTATTTCCAATATCTCTAATAGCTTACGAGAAAATGACGAAGAAAAAATTATACGATTTCATTGAATTGCGTAATTATTAGTCATAGAGCAAATATTTATAATGACAGTTATATAGTTTTATTAGGTCTATCAGATGCTGCAATAATATTTCCAATATCTCTAATAGCTTTCGAGAAAATGAGGAGGAAAGTCATGTTTTTTATATAAATATATGGTTTCTTTTACTGCGTAATTATTAGTCATAGAACAAATATTGATAATATGAGTTGTACAGTTTAATTAGGTCCATCAGATGCTACAATGATATTTCCAATATCTCTAATAGCTTTTCGAGAAAATGAGGAGGAAAGTCATGTTTTTATATAAATATAAAGTTTTATTTTACTGCGTAATTATGAGTCATAGAACTAATATTCATAATGATAGTTGTACAGTTTTAGTAGGTCTATCAGATGCTGCAATGATATTTCCAATATCTCTAATAGCTTTCGAGAACATGAGGAGGAAAGTCATGTTTTTATATAAATATAAAGTTTTATTTTACTGCGTAATTATGAGTCATAGAACTAATATTCATAATGATAATTGTACAGTTTTATTAGGTCCATCAGATGCTGTAATGATATTTCCAATATCTCTAATAGCTTTCGAGAAAATGAGGAGGAAAGTCATGTTTTTATATAAATATATAGTTTTATTTTACTGCGTAATTATGAGTCATAAAACAAATATTCATAATTACAGTTGTACAGTTTAATTAGGCCTATCAGATGCTGCAATGATATTTCCAATATCTCTAATAGCTTTCGTTAAAATGAGGAAGAAAGTCATGTTTTTGGAAAAAGGATACGGTTTTTTTTTACTGCGTAGATATTAGTTTTAGAGCAAATATTTATAATGACAGTTGTAGAGTTTTATTAGGTCTATCAGATGCTACAATGGTATTTCCAATATCTCTAATAGCTTACGAGAAAATGACGAAGAAAAAATTATACGATTTCATTGAATTGCGTAATTATTAGTCATAGAGCAAATATTTATAATGACAGTTATATAGTTGTATTAGGTCTATCAGATGCTGCAATAATATTTCCAATATCTCTAATAGCTTTCGAGAAAATGAGGAGGAAAGTCATGTTTTTTATATAAATATATGGTTTATACTGCGTAATTATTAGTCATAGAACAAATATTGATAATATGAGTTGTACAGTTTAATTAGGTCCATCAGATGCTACAATGATATTTCCAATATCTCTAATAGTTTTCGAGAAAATGAGGAGGAAAGTCATGTTTTTATATAAATATAAAGTTTTATTTTACTGCGTAATTATGAGTCATAGAACTAATATTCATAATGATAGTTGTACAGTTTTATTAGGTCTATCAGATGCTGCAATGATATTTCCAATATCTCTAATAGCTTTCGAGAACATGAGGAGGAAAGTCATGTTTTTATATAAATATAAAGTTTTATTTTACTGCGTAATTATGAGTCATAGAACTAATATTCATAATATCAGTTGTACAGTTTTATTAGGTCTATCAGATGCTGTAATGATATTTCCAATATCTCTAATAGCTTTCGAGAAAATGAGGAGGAAAGTCATGTTTTTATATAAATATATAGTTTTATTTTACTGCGTAATTATGAGTCATAAAACAAATATTCATAATTACAGTTATACAGTTTAATTAGGTCTATCAGATGCTGCAATGATATTTCCAATATCTCTAATAGCTTTCGATAAAATGAGGAGGAAAGTCATGTTTTTGGAAAAAGGATACGGTTTTTTTTTACTGCGTAGATATTAGTTTTAGAGCAAATATTTATAATGACAGTTGTAGAGTTTTATTAGGTCTATCAGATGCTACAATGGTATTTCCAATATCTCTAATAGCTTACGAGAAAATGACGAAGAAAAAATTATACGATTTCATTGAATTGCGTAATTATTAGTCATAGAGCAAATATTTATAATGACAGTTATATAGTTTTATTAGGTCTATCAGATGCTGCAATGATATTTCCAATATCTCTAATAGCTTTCGAGAAAATGAGGAGGAAAGTCATGTTTTTATATAAATATATGGGTTTACTGCGTAATTATTAGTCATAGAACAAATATTGATAATATGAGTTGTACAGTTTAATTAGGTCCATCAGATGCTACAATGATATTTCCAATATCTCTAATAGCTTTCGAGAAAATGAGGAGGAAAGTCATGTTTTTATATAAATATAAAGTTTTATTTTACTGCGTAATTATGAGTCATAGAACTAATATTCATAATGATAGTTGTACAGTTTTATTAGGTCTATCAGATGCTGCAATGATATTTCCAATATCTCTAATAGCTTTCGAGAACATGAGGAGGAAAGTCATGTTTTTATATAAATATAAAGTTTTATTTTACTGCATAATTATTAGTCATACAACAAATATTCATAATATCAGTTGTACAGTTTTAATTAGGTCCATCAGATGCTGTAATGATATTTCCAATATCTCTAATAGCTTTCGAGAAAATGAGGAGGAAAGTCATGTTTTTATATAAATATATAGTTTTATTTTACTGCGTAATTATGAGTCATAGAACAAATATTCATAATTACAGTTGTACAGTTTAATTAGGCCTATCAGATGCTGCAATGATATTTCCAATATCTCTAATAGCTTTCGTAAAAATGAGGAAGAAAGTCATGTTTTTGGAAAAAGGATACGGTTTTTTTTTACTGCGTAGATATTAGTTTTAGAGCAAATATTTATAATGACAGTTGTAGAGTTTTATTAGGTCTATCAGATGCTACAATGGTATTTCCAATATCTCTAATAGCTTACGAGAAAATGACGAAGAAAAAAGTATACGATTTCATTGAATTGCGTAATTATTAGTCATAGAGCAAATATTTATAATGACAGTTGTATAGTTTTATTAGGTCTATCAGATGCTGCAATGATATTTCCAATATCTCTAATAGCTTTCGAGAAAATGAGGAGGAAAGTCATGTTTTTTATATAAATATATGGTTTCATTTTACTGCGTAATTATTAGTCATAGAACAAATATTGATAATATGAGTTGTACAGTTTAATTAGGTCCATCAGATGCTACAATGATATTTCCAATATCTCTAATAGCTTTCGAGAAAATGAGGAGGAAAGTCATGTTTTTATATAAATATAAAGTTTTATTTTACTGCGTAATTATGAGTCATAGAACTAATATTCATAATGATAGTTGTACAGTTTTATTAGGTCTATCAGATGCTGCAATGATATTTCCAATATCTCTAATAGCTTTCGAGAACATGAGGAGGAAAGTCATGTTTTTATATAAATATAAAGTTTTATTTTACTGCATAATTATTAGTCATACAACAAATATTCATAATATCAGTTGTACAGTTTAATTAGGTCCATCAGATGCTGTAATGATATTTCCA
>JAPQNM010000024.1:2160623-2173123 GCA_029783475.1 Metacarcinus magister
ATCTCTAATAGCTTTCGAGAACATGAGGAGGAAAGTCGTGTTTTTATATAAATATAAAGTTTTATTTTACTGCATAATTATTAGTCATACAACAAATATTCATAATATCAGTTGTACAGTTTAATTAGGTCCATCAGATGCTGTAATGATATTTTCAATATCTCTAATAGCTTTCGAGAAAATGAGGAGGAAAGTCATGTTTTTATATAAATATATAGTTTTATTTTACTGCGTAATTATGAGTCATAGAACAAATATTCATAATTACAGTTGTACAGTTTAATTAGGCCTATCAGATGCTGCAATGATATTTCCAATATCTCTAATAGCTTTCGAAAAAATGAGGCAGAAAGTCATGTTTTTGGAAAAAGGATACGGTTTTTTTTTTCCTGCGTAGATATTAGTTTTAGAGCAAATATTTATAATGACAGTTGTAGAGTTTTATTAGGTCTATCAGATGCTACAATGGTATTTCCAATATCTCTAATAGCTTACGAGAAAATTACAAAGAAAAAAGGATACGATTTCATTGAATTGCGTAATTATTAGTCATAGAGCAAATATTTATAATGACAGTTGTATAGTTTTATTAGGTCTATCAGATGCTGCAATGATATTTCCAATATCTCTAATAGCTTTCGAGAAAATGAGTAGGAAAGTCATGTTTTTTATATAAATATATGGTTTCATTTTACTGCGTAATTATTAGTCATAGAACAAATATTGATAATATGAGTTGTACAGTTTAATTAGGTCCATCAGATGCTACAATGATATTTCCAATATCTCTACTAGCTTTCGAGAAAATGAGGATGAAAGTCATGTTTTTTTATAAATATAAAGTTTTATTTTACTGCGTAATTATGAGTCATAGAACTAATATTCATAATGATAGTTGTACAGTTTTAGTAGGTCTATCAGATGCTGCAATGATATTTCCAATATCTCTAATAGCTTTCGAGAAAATGAGTAGGAAAGTCATGTTTTTTATATAAATATATGGTTTCATTTTACTGCGTAATTATTAGTCATAGAACAAATATTGATAATATGAGTTGTACAGTTTAATTAGGTCCATCAGTTGCTACAATGATATTTCCAATATCTCTACTAGCTTTCGAGAAAATGAGGATGAAAGTCATGTTTTTTTATAAATATAAAGTTTTATTTTACTGCGTAATTATGAGTCATAGAACTAATATTCATAATGATAGTTGTACAGTTTTAGTAGGTCTATCAGATGCTGCAATGATATTTCCAATATCTCTAATAGCTTTCGAGAACATGAGGAGGAAAGTCATGTTTTTATATAAATATAAAGTTTTATTTTACTGCATAATTATTAGTCATACAATAAATATTCATAATATCAGTTGTACAGTTTAATTAGGTCCATCAGATCCTGTAATGATATTTCCAATATCTCTAATAGCTTTAGAGAAAATGAGGAGGAAAGTCATGTTTTTATATAAATATATAGTTTTATTTTACTGCGTAATTATGAGTCATAGAACAAATATTCATAATTACAGTTGTACAGTTTAATTAGGCCTATCAGATGCTGCAATGATATTTCAAATATCTCTAATAGCTTTCGAAAAAATGAGGCAGAAAGTCATGTTTTTGGAAAAAGGATACGGTTTTTTTTTTACTGCGTAGATATTAGTCATAGAGCAAATATTTATAGTGACAGTTGTAGAGTTTTATTAGGTCTATCAGATGCTACAATGGTATTTCCAATATCTCTAATAGCTTACGAGAAAATGACGAACGAAAAAGCATACGATTTCATTGAATTGCGTAATTATTAGTCATAGAGAAAATATTTATAATGACAGTTGTATAGTTTTATTAGGTCTATCAGATGCTGCAATGATATTTCCAATATCTCTAATAGCTTTCGAGAAAATGAGGAGGAAAGTCATGTTTTTTATATAAATATATGGTTTCATTTTACTGCGTAATTATTAGTCATAGAACAAATATTGATAATATGAGTTGTACAGTTTAATTAGGTCCATCAGATGCCACAATGATATTTCCAATATCTCTAATAGCTTTCGAGAAAATGAGGAGGAAAGTCATGTTTTTATATAAATATAAAGTTTTATTTTACTGCGTAATTTTGAGTCATAGAACTAATATTCATAATGATAGTTATACAGTTTTATTAGGTCTATCAGATGCTGCAATGATATTTCCAATATATCTAATAGCTTTCGAGAACATGAGGAGGAAAGTCATGTTTTTATATAAATATAAAGTTTTATTTTACTGCATAATTATTAGTCATACAACAAATATTCATAATATCAGTTGTACAGTTTAATTAGGTCCATCAGATGCTGTAATGATATTTCCAATATCTCTAATAGCTTTCGAGAAAATGAGGAGGAAAGTCATGTTTTTATATAAATATATAGTTTTATTTTACTGCGTAATTATGAGTCATAGAACAA
Organism: Metacarcinus magister; assembly: GCA_029783475.1. Classification (NCBI taxonomy): domain Eukaryota; kingdom Metazoa; phylum Arthropoda; class Malacostraca; order Decapoda; family Cancridae; genus Metacarcinus; species Metacarcinus magister. Next base: position 2,163,083 of record JAPQNM010000024.1, read on the forward strand.
ATATTCATAATTACAGTTGTACAGTTTAATTAGGCCTATCAGATGCTGCAATGATATTTCCAATATCTCTAATAGCTTTCGAAAAAATGAGGCAGAAAGGCATGTTTTTGGAAAAAGGATACGGTTTTTTTTTACTGCCTAGATATTAGTTTTAGAGCAAATATTTATAATGACAGTTGTAGAGTTTTATTAGGTCTATCAGATGCTACAATGGTATTTCCAATATCTCTAATAGCTTACGAGAAAATGACGAAGGAAAAAGGATACGATTTCATTGAATTTCGTAATTATTAGTCATAGAGCAAATATTTATAATGACAGTTGTATAGTTTTATTATGTTTATCAGATGCTGCAATGATATTTCCAATATCTCTAATAGCTTTCGAGAAAATGAGGAGGAAAGTCATGTTTTTTATATAAATATATGGTTTCATTTTACTGTGTAATTATTAGTCATAGAACAAATATTGATAATATGAGTTGTACAGTTTAATTAGGTCCATCAGATGCTACAATGTTATTTCCAATATCTCTAATAGCTTTCGAGTAAATGAGGAGGAAAGTCATGTTTATATATATATATATATATATAAAGTTTTATTTTACTGCGTAATTATGAGTCATAGAACTAATATTCATAATGATAGTTGTACAGTTTTATTAGTTCTATCAGATGCTGCAATGATATTTCCAATATCTCTAATAGCTTTCGAGAAAGTGAGGAGGAAAGTCATGTTTTTATATATATATAAAGTTTTATTTTACTGCGTAATTATGAGTCATAGAACTAATATTCATAATGATAGTTGTACAGTTTTATTAGTTCTATCAGATGCTGAAATGATATTTCCAATATCTCTAATAGCTTTCGAGAAAATGAGGAGGAAAGTCATGTTTTTATGTATATATAAAGTTTTATTTTACTGCGTAATTATTAGTCATACAACAAATATTGATAATATGAGTTGTACAGTTTAATTAGGTCCATCAGATGCCACAATGATATTTCCAATATCTCTAATAGCTTACGAGAAAATGAGGAGGAAAGTCATGTTTTTATATAAATATAAAGTTTTATTTTACTGCGTAATTATGAGTCATAGAACTAATATTCATAATGATAGTTGTACAGTTTTATTAGGTCTATCAGATGCTGCAATGATATTTTCAATATCTCTAATAGCTTTCGAGAACATGAGGAGGAAAGTCATGTTTTTATATATATATAAAGTTTTATTTTACTGCATAATTATTAGTCATACAACAAATATTCATAATATCAGTTGTACAGTTTAATTAGGTCCATCAGATGCTGTAATGATATTTCCAATATCTCTAATAGCTTTCGAGAAAATGAGGAGGAAAGTCATGTTTTTATATAAATATATAGTTTTATTTTACTGCGTAATTATGAGTCATAGAACAAATATTCATAATTACAGTTGTACAGTTTAATTAGGCCTATCAGATGCTGCAATGATATTTCCAATATCTCTAATAGCTTTCGAAAAAATGAGGCAGAAAGTCATGTTTTTGGAAAAAGGATACGGTTTTTTTTTTACTGCGTAGATATTAGTTTTAGAGCAAATATTTATAATGACAGTTGTAGAGTTTTATTAGGTCTATCAGATGCTACAATGGTATTTCCAATATCTCTAATAGCTTACGAGAAAATGACGAAGAAAAAATGATACGATTTCATTGAATTGCGTAATTATTAGTCATAGAGCAAATATTTATAATGACAGTTGTAGAGTTTTATTAGGCCTATCAGATGCTGCAATGATATTTCCAATATCTCTAATAGCTTTCGAGAAAATGAGGAGGAAAGTCATGTTTTTTATATAAATATATGGTTTCATTTTACTGCGTAATTATTAGTCATAGAACAAATATTGATAATATGAGTTGTACAGTTTAATTAGGTCCATCAGATGCCACAATGATATTTCCAATATTTCTAATAGCTTTCGAGAAAATGAGGAAAGTCATGTTTTTATATAAATATAAAGTTTTATTTTACTGCGTAATTTTGAGTCATAGAACTAATATTCATAATGATAGTTATACAGTTTTATTAGGTCTATCAGATGCTGCAATGATATTTCCAATATATCTAATAGCTTTCGAGAACATGAGGAGGAAAGTCATGTTTTTATAGAAATATAAAGTTCTATATTACTGCATAATTATTAGTCATACAATAAATATTCATAATATCAGTTGTACAGTTTAATTAGGTCCATCAGATCCTGTAATGATATTTCCAATATCTCTAATAGCTTTAGAGAAAATGAGGAGGAAAGTCATGTTTTTATATAAATATATAGTTTTATTTTACTGCGTAATTATGAGTCATAGAACAAATATTCATAATTACAGTTGTACAGTTTAATTAGGCCTATCAGATGCTGCAATGATATTTCCAATATCTCTAATAGCTTTCGAGAAAATGAGGAGGAAATTCATGTTTTTATATAAATATAAAGTTTTATTTTACTGCGTAATTATGAGTCATAGAACTAATATTCATAATGATAGTTGTACAGTTTTATTAGGTCTATCAGATGCTGCAATGATATTTCCAATATCTCTAATAGCTTTCGAGAAAATGAGGAGGAAAGTCATGTTTTTATATAAATATATAGTTTTATTTTACTGCGTAATTATGAGTCATAGAACAAATATTCATAATTACAGTTGTACAGTTTAATTAGGCCTATCAGATGCTGCAATGATATTTCCAATATCTCTAATAGCTTTCGAAAAAATGAGGAAGAAAGTCATGTTTTTGGAAAAAGGATACGGTTTTTTTTTTCCTGCGTAGATATTAGTTTTAGAGCAAATATTTATAATGACAGTTATAGAGTTTTATTAGGTCTATCAGATGCTACAATGGTATTTCCAATATCTCTAATAGCTTACGAGAAAATGACGAAGAAAAAAGGATACGATTTCATTGAATCGCGTAATTATTAGTCATAGAGCAAATATTTATTATTACAGTTATATAGTTTTATTAGGTCTATCAGATGCTGCAATGATATTTCCAATATCTCTAATAGCTTTCGAGAAAATGAGGAGGAAAGTCATGTTTTTATATAAATATATGGTTTCATTTTACTGCGTAATTATTAGTCATAGAACAAATATTGATAATATGAGTTGTACAGTTTAATTAGGTCCATCAGATGCTACAATGATATTTCCAATATCTCTACTAGCTTTCGAGAAAATGAGGAGGAAAGTCATGTTTTTATATAAATATAAAGTTTTATTTTACTGCGTAATTATGAGTCATAGAACTAATATTTATAATGATAGTTGTACAGTTTTATTAGGTGTATCAGATGCTGCAATGATATTTCCAATATCTCTAATAGCTTTCGAGAAAATGAGGAGGAAAGTCATGTTTTTATATAAATATAAAGTTTTATTTTAGTGCGTAATTATGAGTCATAGAACAAATATTCATATTTACAGTTGTACAGTTTAATTAGGTCTGAAATGTTGACTTTGTTTCCACACCACCCAAGAGGTAAAAGTCACAGTGCGTTTTTTTTAAAGAGGTTTCCCCGGTAGGCCTCATCCTCTATTCATGCAGCATGACAGCCATTATGATGAATCCTCTTCATCAGATGGAGTGAGGGTGATAATGAAGGAGTCGATGAAATGATCAATTACCACGTCTCTTTTTGCATCGTCTGTTTGTATTTATTCCTTTTCTCTCTCTCTCTCTCTCTCTCTCTCTCTCTCTCTCTCCTCTCTCTCCTCTCTCTCTCTCTCTCTCTCTCTCTCTCTCTCTCTCTCTCTCTCTCTCTCTCTCTCTCTCTCTCTTTCTCTCTCTGTTATTGTTGATTACGACAGTGTTATTTTTCTTCCTTTCCACCTGTTGCGATCTCAGGCACCCTTGCTGTGTGTGGCGGAGAAATTATTAATTTTATTCTCACTTTCTAATTCAAAATGATATTTTGTATGTCGATCGCTTTTGATATCATTTGATTATTTACCTGCCGTGCGCCGAACACTTTTTATTATTTATATTTTTTTTATATATCGGTGCAAGAGGACATTGTGCGTTGTTCCCACGAAGGCACTGCGTGTCAAAAGAATGATGAGAATGAGGCCACACTAACCAGGAGAAGGAGGACACATGCAAGTTTGTATGTATATAATGCAACGTGAAGCCACGGACATCACACAACACAAACAGAGACAGGTGAGACGATTGGTCACCTTTCCTATTGACTATAATATCACAGTTCTTAATGCAAACATACTAAGTCTCATTGGATTCCATATGTCCATTAGGATGTGGAAAGTAATTTGAAGTGTTGATTATTCTCTATAATTACAGATTGTTTAACTTTAGCGATGACATCCCTGATACTTTTATAATATACACGGAATTCTGTAAGCTAAATCTTGATCTTTACTTTTCAGGTGCACTTGAAAACACTTGACAGTGACAAAATATTCTACAAGGTATTTCGAGTGTATACTTACACCTCAGTATGAAGAACTTCCTCCTTGCCGTGGTGGTGCTGGTGGTGGTGACCCTTGCAGGTGCCGAGACCGGGTCACCCTGCCCTTCAGAGGTGAACGCACAGTGCCCTCCGCTGGGGGAGATAGCGGTGCTGCTGGCCCACCCCCACCATTGCTACAAGTACTGCGAGTGTGTGGATGAAGGACTGGCCCTAGAGCTTCCTTGCCCCGGTGACCTCCATTGGAACGAAGTGATTGATACATGCGACTACCCGCACAATGTAAGTGGCCATGATTATATAGAAGTCCTGATTCCAGCTTAGCTTCTAATTCGTGGACATCAGTTATATATTTAGATTGGAAGTAGCAGCAGGAACCAACTGTAATGATGAAGGGAATGAAGTAGTTATATATGTTTCTCTGAGACTTGTTGTTTTTTGCAGGTGAACTGTGGCTTGCGCCGGGCTCAGTAGAAAGATTGGGATGGACGACACCAGCAAAGATCACCAGTGAACGGATGTGTGTGGGATTTGTGATTTGTAAAGGGTTGTATTGATTTAATGTTTCAACAATAAATGTTGGGTTTATCCATTCCTGTTATTTGTATCTTTCCCTCACACTGAAGTACTTATTATGAAAACAGTAACATTAGCTACCGGTGTGTGTGTGTGTGTGTGTGTGTGTGTGTGTGTGTGTGTGTGTGTGTGTGTGTGTGTGCGTGTGCGTGTGCGTGTGCGTGTGCGCGTGTTCGTGTGCGTGTGTCTTTGTCAGAGGTTTGCAGTGAAAAATTTGTTTTATTTCTACAAACGGACTTCTGTATAATGTAACGGTTTTCAGTGTTCGATTAGTTGTTTTGAATTTACATTATACCTGATACCAAAATGACGTGTGTGTGATGGGCGTGAGTTGGGGGGAGGCCTTAGGAATGTGACCTGGGAGTGAGAGGGTCGGCAGCCTGAACAAGTTTGGGAACCATTGGCATAACGGATTTACTATTTCGTTTCCTTTTCTATAACTTGGTGAATTAAAACTGAATAAAACTATTTTTTCCATTCCTACATTTATAACTATATTCTGATTTAATTTCACTATAGCTTAAAAGAACGGGCGTCTCCTGCTCTTTCTTTTATATTCTATACTTAATTTACGAACACCTCATATTTTTCGAGTCATTTCCAAAAATATTATATCTGACAAAACTTATAGGTGAAATTTCATGAAAATTTCTACAACTCCGAATCTCATGAACATTGATATATTGAGGTTATCGATCATGCTGAACAGTAATCTGACCTCCGTTTTCTGATTACTATAGTATCAAAACCCATTTCACCCTTGCTTGATGAGAATAATGGAAATAACCATTATTTAACTCTACTGGTGGGTGCTGGTCTCCTACGACAAAAATACATAGAAATGACCTATCAAATCTAAACAATATGACGGATGAATTCCCAAAGTATTATTTCATCATGAGTTGAACTTTTATTTTCTATATGTCGGCAGAACAAATTTTGCTTTCGTTCCCATGGAGGTGGTGTGGAAACAACTGATAAGGGGAAAAGGAGAGGTGGCAATGTAAATGGTGTGTATATAACGTGATGGTTGGCAGATGAATGCACAGCTGATACACAGACGTACAGAAAGAGGTTAGTAATCATACACTTTCTTGGCAAATATAATACAGTTTTGTCAATTTAAAAATACATGTCATTTTCTACTATGATAATGTTAGTTGTCACGTTATTCCCTTGATTCATATTATGATGTAATGTAAAGTTTTGATACTATAAGTCCATAATATAATCCAAACTTGGAGATTAATATTTGTATAATTTTCATTTATACAGTAAACCACACGTCTTGTCACGCCTCACAATGAAGAACCTCCTCCTTGGTGTGCTTGGCCTAGCAGTGGTGAGCCTTGCTGCTGCCCAGATTGGCGGTATACCTTGTCCTACAGAGGTAAACGTACAGTGCCCTATGATTGGAGAAGGTGAAGCAGTGCTCCTCCCTCACCCCAACGATTGCTCCAAGTACTGCGAGTGTGTGATGCTTGAATTGGCTTATGAGCTCTATTGCACTGATGATCTTTTATGGGACTCAAGGATAAATACGTGCAACTGGGCCAATAATGTGAGTATTATATCATGTGATTCTTTCATGCTCTTTTCTCCTCTCTTGTGACACCGGTTTAATTAATCATTTTATAGTATTATGCACATCTCCTTGCTTTAGACAATGTAAATCCCTTTGTAGTGTTCTGTTTCTGTCATTCACACCACAAACGTCAATTTTTCCAGTGTGTCATTAACCAAGGCAGCTTAAAAGTTGTAGTTCAGTCATCCGTAACAAAAAAAAAAGATAAATAAATAAAAAAAATAGTAATAATGATCAATTAATTAAGATGATATTTCTTTTCAGGTTGATTGTGGTACTCGCCCGAAGCCTCAGAAGCATTAAAGAAGGATGACACAAGGAAAGCTCGGTGACGGAAGGTTTATTACGCATTTGGTACTTTATGATTGTAATATTGGACTTATGTTGTGTTGTACAATAAGTTTGATTTGGGATTATGGTTTATTTGTGTCTTTTCAGTTTTTAAGTATTATTGTATATAAACAACAGCATTAGTAAGTGGTGTGTGTGTGTGTGTGTGTGTGTGTGTGTGTGTGTGTGTGTGTGTGTGTGTGCGTGTGCGTGCGTGTGCGTGTGCGTGTGAGTCACGAAATAACATTATCGAATGATATGTACGTTAGGAAACTTTTCTTCCTCTTACACGGGGGTCATATTAGATAGATAAAAATCACTTAATCCTGTCGTGTGGGTGGGTGGATGGAATCAAATGGAGGAAGAAAGAGGACACACAGGGGGAGGGTTGTCTTAAAGTGAAGGGTGTTGAATGCACTACAGGGTCTGAATAAACAGGACAATGAACACAATCTTTACTTTTAATGATATAAGAGAGAGACAGAGAGAGAGAGAGAGAGAGAGAGAGAGAGAGAGAGAGAGAGAGAGAGAGAGAGAGAGAGAGAGAGAGAGAGAGAGAGAGAGAGAGGAGAGAGAGAGAGAGAGAGAGAGAGAGAGAGAGAGAAAGAGAAAGAGAAAGAGAGAGAGAAAAAAAAAAAAAAAAGCTGCTCATTGCTGCTCAAAAAAAGAAGACAAAATAAAAAAAGACGAAGCTTCACAGCAAGGGCGTTATCACTTTAGTTATCGGGGTGCCATGATACTGTTCTTAAAAAGGAGTGCCAGTCATCCATTACGTGCCAGCCAGTGCCAGTAGTGCTTCTAAGTAGTGAGAAATTTGTCATGATAAGCAGTGCTGTTGATTTCTCACAGACGAATTTTTTTTACATAATTTTTTCTTCTGTCTATCTTTTTCCTATTTTTTTTAAAGTTGACAGGAATTTCTCTTCAACTGTTACTGTCTGGGACCACTACCAGAGTATTTCAAAGTCGTCTCTTGTCCTGAACTCATGCATTCACCTGATTCTTTCTGTACATGTAAAGGTATTTCATCATCATTTCATTAGCATCAACACAACAACAACAACATGACAGAGGTGATCGTAGGTGGTTGAAATTTATACCTACAGGCGTATTATACTGTTCAAATGTTTTATTTTATTTAATTCTTCTTAAATTCTGTCTTTTTTTTCTTCTTCTTTTCTTTCTTTCTTTTCTTTTCTTTTATTTTATTTACCGTAAGCCTATTCCAAATTATGCAATGTTCACAAGGAAGGCTCGTGAGAGTGAATCAGATAAAAAGGAATGAAGACAGATGGATGCGTCTCACAGGTGTATATATATAGTGACTTGTGTTCTATTACTACACAAGACACTGAGACGCCCAGGAAAAGAGGTTAGTAGTGATGCATCGTGTTGACCTATACTAAACATTTGCACATTTCACATTTTATTGAACCTTAGACTTGATCATGTTGTATGCAATAATAAGGAGACTTAATTTAGGCTGTTACTTAACTCTCATTAAAAAGATGCTTCGGAATGACTGATCCTACCTCTTAACCATCATATCTATTTAAATTGTGTAGATTAGTTCAATCAAACAACCTAACAAGAACTTATAAGTCTATTACTGTTTCTTTGTAGTCCTTTTTGTAGTATTTGAACATATGTGATTCAAGGTTATGGGATTAATGCCTACTAATACTAACAATACTGTAAATCTCGTCACGTTTACAGATATAGGTGACCTTGCACGCCTTGTTAAACCTCAGAATGAAGAACCTCCTCGTTGGTGTGCTTGTCCTGGCGGTGGTGAGCCTTGCTGCTGCCCAGATTGGTGTGCCTTGCCCTTCACAGGTGAACGGCCAGTGCACTGTGTTGGGGGGGATGGCAGTCATGCTGGCCCACCCTGACCATTGTTCCAAATACTGCGAGTGTGTGCAGGAAGGTCTGGCTTACGAACTGACTTGCCCCGATAACCTCTTATGGGACAACATAAAAAATGCATGCAATTGGGAGTATGAAGTAAGTATTTGTATAATTGCGTCATGCATCCTTGACTTCTTTCACAATTCGTTCCAATCACCAAATCGTGTTTTATTTCACTTATTCAGTCCGTTCACATCCGTCCTTCAACTTGTGTAAACCGAATGTTTCTATTATGCTCCATTCACTCCCTTTATAAGCTTTATCTTTTCTTCTCCACCTCTGTTTCACCTTCACAGGCATTCCACAGTCCACACATGACACATCTACCTACACGCTAGTAACCAGAGAAGGAATAGGTTAGAAGTAGTAGTTGAAAAAGGCGTATTCATCCCTAAGACTGTATTGTTTTTTCCTCAGGTGGATTGTGGTACTCGTCCTATCCCATAAAAACCTCAGCGACGTGCGACACAAGGGGAGGTTGAAGACGAAAGGCTTTGTAAATGTAATCTTGATTGTATGATGTATTTTACAATAAAAGTTGATTAGCAAATCCTAGTTTATTATTTGTGTTTCACCAATACCTTAAGTATATACATGGCATAACATCAGCATTAGCGAGTGACGTGTGTGTGTGTGTGTGTGTGTGTGTGTGTGTGTGTGTGTGTGTGTGTGTGTGTGTGTGTGTGTGTGTGTGTGTGTGTCTGTGTCTGTGTCTGTGTCTGTGTCTGTGTCTGTGTCTGTCTGTCTGTCTGTCTGTCTGTCTGTCTGTCTGTCTGTCTGCATTCTGTTTAAAAAAAAAGCCGCATTCTTTCATTTAGCTGCGTAGAGGAGTGAGTAAAGTGGTAAGGGAAAGGCCAGCTGCGTGAAGAGATTATGAAAAGAAGGGAAGTAGGTTGTGTGTGTGTGTGGGTGTGAGGTGAGTGACGTGCCTGTAGATAATGGTTATTGTGGTTGAAGTCAATGTACAGAGAAAAACAAATCAATGTAGAGAATGAAAAATGTGCGATATCCTTAAAAAAAATATATACAAACAAAAATCATCTCCACTTTGATAAATCCACAATAATCTTCAGGTAGTCAAACTTTACATTTTCGAGAGTCCCCGTCACTCCTACATTCTCTGATATACTACTAACATCTCATTTTCTCCATTCTTG
>JAPQNM010000024.1:2175623-2183220 GCA_029783475.1 Metacarcinus magister
TAGTGATGTGGAATTGGAACATATGTATAGATGTAAGAATTGAAAAAAGAAAACATTGATTTTGTTCACAATAATTAACTTTTCTCCAAAGGTATAATAGATATTGGAAAGGTGATGACATCAATCGATAGATCTTTTCAAGCTGCATAACTTTGTTTCTAATCCTTTTTCCTGTAAGAGTAATAGTTTCGAAGTAAAATGGCAAAAACATATTCGACCTCAATTCTGGTGGACATTTTCGGACACACAAAATCAAAAATTCCTTACCGTCACAGATACGTGAAAAATGACTTCAATAAAACTTTTAGATATTCCAATTTACAGTAAATTTAGTTTAAAAAGTTTTGGTGTGTGACGGTAACACGGTAACAGGTGATGTAAATCGTCCAGGTGTCAGTAGTTGATACGTAGTTGAGTTGATACGTACTGATGGTTCTGAGGCAAGCACGGCGTCTGTACCAGTGGTTGGGTGTTAGTGCCGTCCTGGCCACGTTAGGTTAGGTGGTGATTGTGCTGGTGTTATTGTTTGTTATTGTTATTGTTATTATCATCATTGCTATTATTGTTATTATATTTATAATAATAATTATTATAATAGTGATAATTATTATTATTGTTATTATTATTATTATTACTATGTTTTATTACTATTATTACTATTTTTATTATTACTATTTTTATTATTATTATTATTATTATAATTTTATTATTATTGTTATTAATATCATTGTTGTTATTCTTATAATAATTAATGATGGGACTTGATGTAGCAGTAGTAGTAGTAGTAGTAGTAGTAGTAGTAGTTAGTAGTAGTAGTAGTAGTAGTAGTAGTAGTAGTGGTGGTAGTAGTGATGGTGTTTTCTCTCTCTCTCTCGTCTCTCCTCTTCCCTCTCTATTCTCTCTCTCTCTCCTTCTCTCTCTCCTCTCTCTCTCTCTCTCTCTCTCTCTCTCTCTCTCTCGCTCTCCCTCTCTCTCTCTCTCGTCTCCTCTCTCTCCTCTCTTCTCTCTCTCTCTCTCTCTCGCCTCTCCTCTCTCTCTCTCCTCTCTCTCTCTCTCTCTCTCTCTCTCTCTCTCTCTCTCTCTCTCTCTCTCTCTCTCTCTCTCTCTCTCTCCCTCTCCTCTCTCTCTCTCTCTCTCTCTCTCTCTCTCATCTCTTCCCCCCCGCCCTCCCCCCCCGCCCCGTGTGCCCGCTGCAGCTGTTGATGATAAGGTAGCAGCGTATAACAGGCTGCTCTCCATCCTTTCCTCTATCTTTGTCTACGTAACTTCTTCCTGTTCCCTATTTGCGCCGTGACCATTACATAAGAGGTGTTATCACCCTTATAAAGCTGTCTTGACGCTCGGCATCCTGAGACAGTTTCCTGAACGCTCACAAAGGTAGGAACGTGATATATTGACTCTCTCTCCTCTCTCTCTCTCTCATCTCTTCTCTCTCTCTCTGTCCTCTCCTCCTCTCCTCCTCTCTCTCTCTCTCTCTCATCTCTCTCTCCTCTCTCTCCTCTCTCTCTTCCTCTCTCTCTCTCTCATAGTCTTCCTATAATGGGTTTTATTTTGACTATATGATCATATTTCACAACTTATAAAAGAAAGATATTATCATTCATATTTTTTCGTGTGTGTGTGTGCGTGTGCGTGTGTGCGTGTGTGTCGTGTGTGTGTGTGTGTGTGGTGTGTGTGTGTGTGTGTGGTGTGTGTGTGTGTGTATGCGTAAAAAAAAACAACCCTACACAGATGCAGACAACAACATTCTTGGTCGTGATCGCCGTTACGTGGCTGGACCTTCGTCAGGGCTTTCCCCACGAACAGACAAACCCAGGGTGCAATGTCCTATAGAAATGTCGCATAGATGCCCCAGCGAGGACGGAAACACGCCTCTCTACCTGCCGCATCCTGAAGACTGCACTAAGTTCTGTGTGTGCGATGACCATATTGCCTTTGAACGCCAGTGTCCTGCCTGACCTCGTTTTATGATGACGTTCTTCCACGTAGCAACTGGCCCTATAATGTGAGTTACTGGTGTCTTTTTACTAACCTAACCTAACCTAACCTAACCTAACCTAACCTAACCTAACCTAACCTTACTAACCTAACCTAACCTAACCTACCTATCCTAACCTAACTACTAACCTAACCTAACTAACCTAACCTAACCTAACCTAACCTAACCTAACCTAACCTAACCTAACCTAACCTAACCTAACCTGGCTATTGCTACTACTATTATTACTTCTGTTACTCTATTTTTTCTTCATTCTTTGTATTTTTTGTTCTTACGTTTGCGTTGCTGATTTTTCTTTTTTCTTTTTATTCTCTCCTTGTTTTCTGTATTTTTTTCTCTTCTGTATTGTATATTGTTTTTGTCATATCTTGTTATTGTCTGGCTAGCACAGTAGGTCGTCTCTTTTTTAATCTTTTATATTCCGAACCTGTAAAGTATTGTAAGTCACAGCTGAATATATGTTTTGTTGTTTTTTTCAACCATTATCTTCTTGTCACATTACTAACTAACTAAACCATTTATTGTATTCTCAGGTGGATTGTGGCGAGCGTCCAATGCCTTCACAGTAAACACTCACAGATTTTCTCAACACTGTCTCTCCTCTTTAACCTTCTCCTGGTGCCTTCCACTCGCCGTCTGCAACACACCTGGCGGTATAAATAAAAGCAGTAGACAGTAAGCACTAGGGGTAGAGGATGGAAGGAAAAGACTGTCTCTACATCTGAATAATAATGATTTTGTGTAGCGTTTTTGCATGTCTTTTATTTTTACCTTATGTGTTTATGTGTTAGTGTGTGAACCTACTGGAGTGGTGAGGAAAAAACAGGAAACAGGGGAAAAAAAGGTGTTCACGATATTCCGGTTTTTTAAGCATACACACCACACACACACACCTATGCTTTATAATTATGAAAGGTAAGCCGCGTGGACCTCATTTACCTCACCTGTACCTGGTAATGACTCTGGTACAGGTATTGACGTTGAAGTGCTGGGTTGGTCATGCTTACCTGTCTCTCCTTCATGTTTACCTGGGTTTGTAATTTTACATTTGCATATTGGGTCAAGTGAAAGGTGTGCTGCTGTTTTTTGTTTTTTTTCGTTGCTTGATTTGTTTTTTGTTTACCTGTTTGGTGCCTAGTTAATTAAGGTTGTGTTTACCTGTCTGCCTCGTCTCGTCTCGTCTCGTCTCGTCTCGTCTTGTAGTCTGTGTAGCATCGAAGGAAATGTGGATAACTAACCAAAAAAAATATAAGCAAATGAAAAGCAAAATATGATACAATAAAGATCACGAAATATAATACTAATAATACATCTCGTCCCATTGACATAAAAAAAATATAAAGAAAATTAGTATATAAGAAAAAAATTGTTTATGAGAGAGAGAAAGAGAAAGTAAGAGGAGAAGCAAAAGACGTATTAAAGGATAAGAATAATTACCTTTCCTTCTATCCTCTAATCCTTCTATCCTTCTATCCTTCAATCCTTCTATCCTTCTGTTCATGTCCTTCGTAGGAGCTTAGGATCATGAGTTTAGGACCCCGGAAATGTAGCTAATAGGATGAGGATGTTAAATGTCTCTCTTTACTCTAAGCCTTTGTTATCTCTCCTCCTCTCTCTTCCTCTCTCTCCCTCCTCTTCTCTCTCATCTCTCTCCTCTCCTCTCTCTCTCTTCATCTCTCTCTCCTCTCTCCTCTTTCCCTCTCCTCTTCTCTCTCTCTTATATCTGTGACAGTGGGCTTTAAATTCTTGCCATCTCTCTCTCTCCCTCCACCTGTCCCTCCTCCCTCTACCTCTCTCCTCTATCCATCCCTCTCTCTCCCTCACTTCTGTTCCTCCCTCTCTCTCTCTCTCCCTCTCTCTCTTCCTCTCTCCCTCCTCCCTCCCTCTCCTCCAATACAGTGACAGCTGCACACAGTTTTTTCGCTAACGATGCTCAGCTGTCTCGTTGATGAAGGTGGGAACGATGTGTAAATTACGTCTAATGATCTACTCGAGCTGTTTCTATCGTTGTGTGTTATTAGTTATTGCAGTGTTAGATTTATTTTTTTATTATTATTATTATGGTTTTATTCGTATTGTTATTGATCGTGTTTTGATTGTTATTGTTATTGTTTTATTTGGTTTATTATCGTCATTATTATTATTATTATTATTGAGTCAAGTTTCCCTGATTCTGTTGTTGTTATTATTAATTATTATTATTATTATTATTATTATTATTATTATTATATTGTTTTAGTACTGTTATATTGTTATTATTGTTATTACATCTAGTAGAGTATTCAACATCAGTATGACGTATGCGCAGTCAATGTCTTCCCACAAATCGTGTCAGGAGAAAAATACCATGGAGAATGTCTGATGGCTGGGGAGGAGGAGGAGGAGGGGAGGGAGGAGGAGGAGGAGTCAAAGATGGAAGGAAGAGGAAAGGAGAGAGAAAACAGGGAAGGGATAGGAAGAGTTGTGAAAGAGAGAGAAGTAAGGAAGGAAGAGGAGATGAGGAGAGGAACAGGATAGAGAGAAGAAGAAATGAGAAAGTAAAAACAGGGAAAGAGGAAGGAAAGAGGAGGTGGAAAGGAAAGTCTGCTACTGTTTGTTCTGCCTTTTTGTTCCTCGTGGTGATAATGTACAGGGATATGATGGAGTTGGGTATTTATATACTTTAAGAGATAATTTAGCACCTAATTGAGAGGGGAATAAATGGTAGTTATTATTAACATTACTTGTCTTAATAATTTCAAGTTTTATTTATTTTCCCTCTTCTCTTTTGTAAGTTATGTTGGTTGAAGGAAGAAGGAAGAAGGAAGGAAAGGAAGGAGGAAGGAAGGAAGGAAAGAAGGATAAGTCTCATGTAAGCTTTTCTTCTCTCTGCTATTTTTTTCCCTCTTTCCTTTCTCTATCCTCTCAAGGGTTTTAACGAAGGAAGGATTTGATGAGGAAATCTTTTCGTTAATTATTTCCTTGCCTTTATTTATTTATTTTTTTCTATGTGACTCCTTGTATTAAATTTCCCTCCCATGTGTACCTTGAATATTCTACTAATGTTTCTTTCCTGTTTTTATTATCTAGTTCTTCCTTTATTTCTACCTTCATCATTATAATTTTCTTCTCATATATTATTATTATTATTATTATTATTATTAATTATTATTATTATTCCTACTTGTTGTTCTTCTCTCTTCTTCTTGCTCCTCCTCCTCCCTCATCCATCATCCACCATCAACCACCCCTTTGGTCACCTGTCCCACCCCTCTCCACCTGTAATTAGAGACACATCCCAGCAACATGTGTGATAGACATCCAATTAATCAGGCAATCACAGCGTTAATGTCAGTACAGAAAAAACCTTAACCATTTATTAATGACCTCACCGGACGTTGCTATGGGCTGAACAATTCCTTAAACACTGACTCAACAAGGCATCAAGTTAGGTTAGTTTAGGTTAATTAGTTAGGTTAGGTTTTGTTCTGGCAAGCGAGGGCGGAGTGGGTGAAAATAGCAAGGTCTATCTAAATTATGACAGGAAATGTTTGGCATCTCGGATACAACAACACAAAGGAAGACTATGCAACTTCACCTAAGAGAGCCAGACAGACATACAGACAGACACAGCTGTACGACGACCGTCAATATTAAGAGGAATACTTCAGGTCATCTCTATAAAGGTGGTGACCGTTCCCATTAATCAGATGGAGCACCCATCGTTCCTCCCGTGAAAGCAGTCATAGGGTGAAGATGGACGGGTGGCACAGGCGATGTTGTCTTTACTATGTTTCATTCTATTTAATATGTTAGCTCTTGTTAATGGATAATCGACTTGCGTATTATTGTTCACGTCACACACGCACACCACAACACACGCACACAGACACACGAAACACACACACACACACGACACACACGCACACACACACAACACACGATCACGCAGCACACCACGACACCAGTCGATCACAAGCAAGATGGCGAGTCGTGGAGGTCTCCAAAATAATGGTCAAATTTATTCATATATTCCTGGCAGTGTCTAAGGTCTTTATTTCTCTCTATTTGCATGGTGTGTCCGTACGTACGTGTGGTGTGTGTGTGTGTGTGTGGGTGTGTGTGTGTGGGTGTGTGTGTGTGTGGTGTGTGTGGGTGTGTGGGTGGTGGGTGGGGTGGGTGGGTGTATAATCAGTAGCAGTAATAGTGTATATAAGAGTGAGATGAGAGCAAAACAAAATGAGCATCTATACATCACTTCCTCTCTTCTGCTCTCTCTTCTCTCAGTCCTCAGAATCTCCTCGTCTCAGATCTATATCTCTCTCTCTCTCGACTCTCTCGTGGTCTCTCCTCTCTCGTTCCGACTCCTCGTCTGATCCTCTCCTCCGCCTCTCTCTCTCTCTCTCTCTAGGGTCCATTACAAATATAACACACTGAACTAATACGTGACTTCTCAAAATGGTCAACACAAACCAACATCAACTCATGGAGGAGGGGTCCGCCTGCGCCCCCTCAGGCTTCCTCGCTCCCTCTCTGGCAGTTTGAGAGGTGAATGGGGAGAGTGATGGAAGAGGAGGGAGAGGGAGGGAGAGAGGGAAGGCATGTAACAGTCCTCCCGACAGCTCACCATGCCAGCATCTTGTGATAGAGAGAGAGATATGAGGTGAGAGAGAGAGAGAGGAGCGAGAGAGAGAGAGAGAGAGAGAGAGAGTGAGAGAGTGAGTGAGTTTCATGTCATTTTTCGTATGTTTTTTCTGAATGATTGAGCAGTATTTCAATTTCCATCATGTTCAGTCGTATTTTTGGTGTCAGAGAATTGTTTTATATTTTTGTCTATCACAGCCGCGATGCTATAGAAGAGACAAGAAAGAAGAGAGTACAGAGAGCTAGAGAGAGAGAGAGCAGACAGACAGACGAAGGAAGCCAGATGCATCGACAATAATTACATAAGAATTACATGATAATAATAATAATAATAATAATAATAATAATAATGATAATAATAATAATACTTTTTAATTCAGCATAATATTCCATAGAGATAAATTATATACCATTGCAATCCTGTCTTGTCTAATAATTCATTTAATACAAGTACACAAGAGAGGGGGGCAGGTAGGCTATTAACTTTTCTATTATTATTATTATTATTATTATTATTATTATTTATTATTAATTATTATTATTGTTACTTACTTGTGCAATTATCTGGACTGTTTGTCAAAATAAACGAGGTAATTTTAATGAAAGGTGAAAAATTGTTATAGTGCTCTCTCTCTCTCTCTCTCTCTCCTCTCTCTCAAATCCGCCATCTCTCTCGGTCTCTCATCTCTCTCCTCTCATCGTCTCTCTCTCTCTCTCTCGTCTCTCGTCTCTCTCTCTCATCTCTATCTCTCTATCTATCTATCTATCTTCTATCTCTATCTCTATCTCTCACTTTCGATCAACACTATTAGGCATCTTCAGTCACTTCACTTTCACCCAACAATTGGAACCTGATGGCTGTGTATTGTAATGGTAATGGTGTGTGTGTGTGTGTGTGTGGTGTGTGTGTGTGTGTGTGTGTGTTTGTGTGTTTGTGTTTGTGTGTTTAGTTTGTAAGTGTAAGATTTAGTTTCT
>JAPQNM010000024.1:2183320-2188320 GCA_029783475.1 Metacarcinus magister
GAAAACAGTAACATTAGCTACCGGTGTGTGTGTGTGTGTGTGTGTGTGTGTGTGTGTGTGTGTGTGTGTGTGTGTGTGTGTGTGCGTGTGCGTGTGCGTGTGCGTGTGCGCGTGTTCGTGTGCGTGTGTCTTTGTCAGAGGTTTGCAGTGAAAAATTTGTTTTATTTCTACAAACGGACTTCTGTATAATGTAACGGTTTTCAGTGTTCGATTAGTTGTTTTATACCTGATACCAAAATGACGTGTGTGTGATGGGCGTGAGTTGGGGGGAGGCCTTAGGAATGTGACCTGGGAGTGAGAGGGTCGGCAGCCTGAACAAGTTTGGGAACCATTGGCATAACGGATTTACTATTTCGTTTCCTTTTCTATAACTTGGTGAATTAAAACTGAATAAAACTATTTTTTCCATTCCTACATTTATAACTATATTCTGATTTAATTTCACTATAGCTTAAAAGAACGGGCGTCTCCTGCTCTTTCTTTTATATTCTATACTTAATTTACGAACACCTCATATTTTTCGAGTCATTTCCAAAAATATTATATCTGACAAAACTTATAAGTGAAATTTCATGAAAATTTCTACAACTCCGAATCTCATGAACATTGATACATTGAGGTTATCGATCATGCTGAACAGTAATCTGACCTCCGTTTTCTGATTACTATAGTATCAAAACCCATTTCACCCTTGCTTGATGAGAATAATGGAAATAACCATTATTTAACTCTACTGGTGGGTGCTGGTCTCCTACGACAAAAATACATAGAAATGACCTATCAAATCTAAACAATATGACGGATGAATTCCCAAAGTATTATTTCATCATGAGTTGAACTTTTATTTTCTATATGTCGGCAGAACAAATTTTGCTTTCGTTCCCATGGAGGTGGTGTGGAAACAACTGATAAGGGGAGAAGGAGAGGTGGCAATGTAAATGGTGTGTATATAACGTGATGGTTGGCAGATGAATGCACAGCTGATACACAGACGTACAGAAAGAGGTTAGTAATCATACACTTTCTTGGCAAATATAATACAGTTTTGTCAATTTAAAAATACATGTCATTTTCTACTATGATAATGTTAGTTGTCACGTTATTCCCTTGATTCATATTATGATGTAATGTAAAGTTTTGATACTATAAGTCCATAATATAATCCAAACTTGGAGATTAATATTTGTATAATTTTCATCTATACAGTAAACCACACGTCTTGTCACGCCTCACAATGAAGAACCTCCTCCTTGGTGTGCTTGGCCTAGCAGTGGTGAGCCTTGCTGCTGCCCAGACTGGCGGTATACCTTGTCCTACAGAGGTAAACGTACAGTGCCCTATGATTGGAGAAGGTGAAGCAGTGCTCCTCCCTCACCCCAACGATTGCTCCAAGTACTGCGAGTGTGTGATGCTTGAATTGGCTTATGAGCTCTATTGCACTGATGATCTTTTATGGGACTCAAGGATAAATACGTGCAACTGGGCCAATAATGTGAGTATTATATCATGTGATTCTTTCATGCTCTTTTCTCCTCTCTTGTGACACCGGTTTAATTAATCATTTTATAGTATTATGCACATCTCCTTGCTTTAGACAATGTAAATCCCTTTGTAGTGTTCTGTTTCTGTCATTCACACCACAAACGTCAATTTTTCCAGTGTGTCATTAACCAAGGCAGCTTAAAAGTTGTAGTTCAGTCATCCGTAACAAAAAAAAAAGATAAATAAATAAAAAAAATAGTAATAATGATCAATTAATTAAGATGATATTTCTTTTCAGGTTGATTGTGGTACTCGCCCGAAGCCTCAGAAGCATTAAAGAAGGATGACACAAGGAAAGCTCGGTGACGGAAGGTTTATTACGCATTTGGTACTTTATGATTGTAATATTGGACTTATGTTGTGTTGTACAATAAAGTTTGATTTGGGATTATGGTTTATTTGTGTCTTTTCAGTTTTTAAGTAATTATTGTATATAAACAACAGCATTAGTAAGTGGTGTGTGTGTGTGTGTGTGTGTGTGTGTGTGTGTGTGTGTGTGTGTGTGTGTGTGTGCGTGTGCGTGTGCGTGTGCGTGTGAGTCACAAAATAACATTAACGAATGATATGTACGTTAGGAAACTTTTCTTCCTCTTACACGGGGGTCATATTAGATAGATAAAAATCACTTAATCCTGTCGTGTGGGTGGGTGGATGGAATCAAAAGGAGGAAGAAAGAGGACACACAGGGGGAGGTTGTCTTAAAGTGAAGGGTGTTGAATGCACTACAGGGTCTGAATAAACAGGACAATGAACACAATCTTTACTTTTAATGATATAAGAGAGAGACAGAGAGAGAGAGAGAGAGAGAGAGAGAGAGAGAGAGAGAGAGAGAGAGAGAGAGAGAGAGAGAGAGAGAGAGAGAGAGAGAGAGAGAGAGAGAGAGAGAGAGAGAGAGAGAGAGAGAGAGAGAGAGAGAGAGAGAGAGAGAAAGAGAAAGAGAGAGAGAGCTGCTCATTGCTGCTCAAAAAAAGAAGACAAAATAAAAAAAGACGAAGCTTCACAGCAAGGGCGTTATCACTTTAGTTATCGGGGTGCCATGATACTGTTCTTAAAAAGGAGTGCCAGTCATCCATTACGTGCCAGCCAGTGCCAGTAGTGCTTCTAAGTAGTGAGAAATTTGTCATGATAAGCAGTGCTGTTGATTTCTCACAGACGAATTTTTTTTACATAATTTTTTCTTCTGTCTATCTTTTTCCTATTTTTTTTAAAGTTGACAGGAATTTCTCTTCAACTGTTACTGTCTGGGACCACTACCAGAGTATTTCAAAGCCGTCTCTTGTCCTGAACTCATGCATTCACCTGATTCTTTCTGTACATGTAAAGGTATTTCATCATCATTTCATTAGCATCAACACCACAACAACAACATGAAAGAGGTGATCGTAGGTGGTTGAAATTTATACCTACAGGCGTATTATACTGTTCAAATGTTTTATTTTATTTAATTCTTCTTAAATTCTGTCTTTTTTTTCTTCTTCTTTTCTTTCTTTCTTTTCTTTTCTTTTCTTTTATTTACCGTAAGCCTATTCCAAATTATGCAATGTTCACAAGGAAGGCTCGTGAGAGTGAATCAGATAAAAAGGAATGAAGACAGATGGATGCGTCTCACAGGTGTATATATATAGTGACTTGTGTTCTATTACTACACAAGACACTGAGACGCCCAGGAAAAGAGGTTAGTAGTGATGCATCGTGTTGACCTATACTAAACATTTGCACATTTCACATTTTATTGAACCTTAGACTTGATCATGATGTATGCAATAATAAGGAGACTTAATTTAGGCTGTTACTTAACTCTCATTAAAAAGATGCTTCAGAATGACTGATCCTACCTCTTAACCATCATATCTATTTAAATTGTGTAGATTAGTTCAATCAAACAACCTAACAAGAACTTATAAGTCTATTACTGTTTCTTTGTAGTCCTTTTGTAGTATTTGAACATATGTGATTCAAGGTTATGGGATTAATGCCTACTAATACTAACAATATTGTAAATCTCGTCACGTTTACAGATATAGGTGACCTTGTACGCCTTGTTAAACCTCAGAATGAAGAACCTCCTCGTTGGTGTGCTTGTCCTGGCGGTGGTGAGCCTTGCTGCTGCCCAGATTGGTGTGCCTTGCCCTTCACAGGTGAACGGCCAGTGCACTGTGTTGGGGGGGATGGCAGTGATGCTGGCCCACCCTGACCATTGTTCCAAATACTGCGAGTGTGTGCAGGAAGGTCTGGCTTACGAACTGACTTGCCCCGATAACCTCTTATGGGACAACATAAAAAATGCATGCAATTGGGAGTATGAAGTAAGTATTTGTATAATTGCGTCATGCATCCTTGACTTCTTTCACAATTCGTTCCAATCACCAAATCGTGTTTTATTTCACTTATTCAGTCCGTTCACATCCGTCCTTCAACTTGTGTAAACCGAATGTTTCTATTATGCTCCATTCACTCCCTTTATAAGCTTTATCTTTTCTTCTCCACCTCTGTTTCACCTTCACAGGCATTCCACAGTCCACACATGACACATCTACCTACACGCTAGTAACCAGAGAAGGAATAGGTTAGAAGTAGTAGTTGAAAAAGGCGTATTCATCCCTAAGACTGTATTGTTTTTTCCTCAGGTGGATTGTGGTACTCGTCCTATCCCATAAAAACCTCAGCGACGTGCGACACAAGGGAAGGTTGAAGACGAAAGGCTTTGTAAATGTAATCTTGATTGTATGATGTATTTTACAATAAAAGTTGATTAGCAAATCCTAGTTTTTATTCGTGTTTCACCAATACCTTAAGTATATACATGGCATAACATCAGCATTAGCGAGTGACGTGTGTGTGTGTGTGTGTGTGTGTGTGTGTGTGTGTGTGTGTGTGTGTGTGTGTGTGTGTGTGTGTGTGTGTGTGTGTGTCTGTGTCTGTGTCTGTGTCTGTCTGTCTGTCTGTCTGTCTGTCTGTCTGTCTGTCTGTCCATTCTGTTTAAAAAAAAAAAGCCGCATTCTTTCATTTAGCTGCGTAGAGGAGTGAGTAAAGTGGTAAGGGAAAGGCCAGCTGCGTGAAGAGATTATGAAAAGAAGGGAAGTAGGTTGTGTGTGTGTGTGGGTGTGAGGTGAGTGACGTGCCTGTAGATAATGGTTATTGTGGTTGAAGTCAATGTACAGAGAAAAACAAATCAATGTAGAGAATGAAAAATGTGCGATATCCTTAAAAAAAATATATACAAACAAAAATCATCTCCACTTTGATAAATCCACAATAATCTTCAGGTAGTCAAACTTTACATTTTCGAGAGTCCCCGTCACTCCTACATTCTCTGATATACTACTAACATCTCATTTTCTCCATTCTTGTTCTACTATTCCTATGCCTCCTCCACCTCCCTTACTATGTACTGTTCCTCCACCGCCTTGCTGTCTACCAGGTCTCTTCCTACTCGTGATATTAAACTTGTCCTGAAT
>JAPQNM010000024.1:2193320-2195820 GCA_029783475.1 Metacarcinus magister
GAACCTAGCTGGAGGTGGTGAGGGAAAAAACAGGAAACAGGGGAAAAAAAGGTGTTTCACGATATTCCGGTTTTTTAAGCATACCCCCCCCCCCCCACACACACACACCTATGCTTTATAATTATGAAAGGTAAGCCGCGTGGACCTCATTTACCTCACCTGTACCTGGTAATGACTCTGGTACAGGTATTGACGTTGAAGTGCTTGGGTTGGGTCATGCTTACCTGTCTCTCCTTCATGTTTACCTGGGGTTGTAATTTTACATTTGCATATTGGTCAAGGGTGAAAAGGTGTTTTTTTTTCTGCTGCTCACCTGTTTTTTTTTTTTTTTTCGTTGCTTGATTTGTTTTTTGTTTACCTGTTTGGTGCCTAGTTAATTAAGGGTTGTGTTTACCTGTCTGCCTCTCGTCTCGTCTCGTCCTTGTAGTCTGTGTAGCATCGAAGGAATTCTATAACTTAACCAAAAAAAAATATAAAGCAAATGAAAAAGCAAAATATGATTACAATAAAGGATAAACGGAAATATAATAATAATAATAAAAAAAAACGTCTCGTCCATTGACATAAAAAAAAATATAAAGAAAATTAGTATATAAGAAAAAAATTGTTATGAGAGAGAAAGAAAAAAAAATCAGTAAGAGGAGAAGCAAAAGACGTAATTAAAGGATAAGAATAATTACCTTTCCTTCTATCCTTCTATCCTTCTATCCTTCTATCCTTCAATCCTTCTATCCTTCTGTTCATGTCCTTCGTAGGAGCTTAGGATCATGAGTTTTAGGACCCCGGAAATGTAGCTAATAGGATGAGGATGTTAAATGTCTCTCTTTACTCTAAGCCTTTGTTATCTCTCTCTCTCTCTCTCTCTCTCTCTCTCTCTCTCTCTCTCTCTCTCTCTCTCTCTCTCTCTCTCTCTCTCTCTCTCTCTCTCTCTCTCTCTCTCTCTCTCTCTCTCTCTCTCTCTCTCTCTCTCTCTTTATATCTGTGACAGTGGGCTTTAAATTCTTGCCATTCATCTCTCTCTCCCTCCCACCTGTCCCTCCTCCCTCTACCTCTCTCCTCTATCCCTCTCTCTCCCTCACTTCTGTTCCTCCCTCTCTCTCTCTCTCCCTCTCTCTCTTCCTCTCTCCCTCCTCCCTCCCTCTCCTCCAATACAGTGAAGCTGCAACACAGTTTTCGCTAACGATGCTCAGCTGTCTCGTTGATGAAGGTGGGAACGATGTGTAAATTACGTCTAATGATCTACTCGAGCTGTTTCTATCGTTGTGTGTTATTAGTTATTGCAGTGTTATATTATTTTTTTTATTATTATTATTATGGTTTTATTCGTATTGTTATTTGATCGTGTTTTGATTGTTATTGTTATTGTTATTATTTGGTTTTATTATTATCGTCATTATTATTATTATTATTTTTTTTTTAGTCAAGTTTCCCTGATTCTGTTATTATTATTATTATTATTATTATTATTATTATTATTATTATTATTATTATTATTGTTTTAGTACTGTTATTATTGTTATTATTGTTATTACATCTAGTAGAGTTTCCCCACAACATCAAGTATGACGTATGGCGCAGTCAATGTCTTCCCACAAATCGTGTCAGGGAGATAAAATACCATGGAGAATGTCTGATGGCTGGGGAGGAGGAGGAGGAGGAGGAGGAGGAGGAGGAGGAGGAGTCAAAGATGGAAGGAAGAGGAAAGGAGGAGAGAAAAACAGGGAAGGGATAGGAAGAGTTGTGAAAGAGAGAGAAAGTAAGGAAGGAAGAGGAGATGAGGAGAGGAACAGGATAGAGAGAGGAAGAAATGGGAAAGTAAAAACAGGAAAAGAGGAAGGAAAGAGGAGGTGGAAAGGAAAGTCTGCTACTGTTTGTTCTGCCTTTTTGTTCCTCGTGGTGATAATGTACAGGGATAATGATGGAGTGGGTAATTTATATACTTTAAGGGATAATTTAGCACCTAATTGAGAGGGGAATAAATGGTAGTTATTTATTAACATTACTTGTCTTAATAATTTCAAGTTTTATTTATTTTCTCTCTGCTCTTTGTAAGTTATGTTGGGTTGAAGGAAGGAAGGAAGGAAGGAAGGAAGGAAGGAAAGAAGGATAAGTCTCATGTAAGCTTTCTTCTCTCTTCTATTTTTTTCCCTCTTTCCTTTCTCTATTTTTTTCCTCTCAAGGGTTTTAACGAAGGAAGGAAAAAAAATTGATGGAGGAAATCTTTCGTTAATTATTTCCTTGCCTTTATTTATTTATTTTTTTCTATGTGACTTTTTTTTTCCTTGTATTAAATTTCCCTCCCATGTGTACCTTGATATTCTACTAATGTTTCTTTCCTGTTTTTATTATCTAGTTCTTCCTTTATTTCTACCTTCATCATCATAATTTTCTTCTCATTATTATTATTATTATTATTATTATTATTATTATTCTACTTGTTGTTCTTCTTCTTCTTCTTGCCTCCTCCTCCTCCCTCATCCATCATCACCATCACCACCCC
>JAPQNM010000024.1:2198320-2204699 GCA_029783475.1 Metacarcinus magister
ATCCCTACATGCTCATCTTGATACGGCTCATACTCTTCTACGATTCTCTCAAGTTCCTCTCTCATATATCTTCTCTCCTTCTCTCTGCTTTTAAATCTCTCTTATCTCATCGTCTTTCTACTTCATCTCTTCCTTTCCCACTCTCTCAGGTCTTTCTTACTCTCTGTCGCCTCTCTCCTCTCTTTCTTTTCTTTTCTCTCTCGTCTTCTCTTTCTCTCCCTCATTCTCTTCATCTCTTCCTCACGTGCCTGTCTCTCATATCTCTCTGGATCCTTCTACTTCTTTCCTACTCCTTCTGTTTCTCTCTCGTCTCTTCTATCCCGTTCACTTTTAATCTCCCTCGACATCTCTTCTCACTTGCTCTCTCTCTTCTCTCTCCTCTTTCTTTTTTATCTCTCAAATTTTACTCTCATTACATTTCGTGATCTCTCTGATCTCTCTCTTACAATCTACTCTTCATTTCGTTCCAGTCTACATCTCTCTTTATTCTCGTTTCATTCTTCTCTACTAAAATCTCTCTTCTCTTTTCTCTATCATTCTCTCTCTTGTTTTTCCTTCTTCTCCTCTTAATCTCTCTTCGCTCTCTCTCTTCCTCAATAGGATCTATTCTCTCTCTCTTTCTCTGCACTTCTTGAGTCATCTTTCTCGCCTCATCTTGTTTAATCGGTTCTCATTCCTCTGTTACCACTCTCTCTTTCTTCTCGTGTTTTTATTCTTTCCCCCTATTCTCAATTTCGTATTCATTTCTAGTATCTCTCCATCAGTCTCTTGCTTCTCTCTTTTCTTTTCCGTTCCGAGTATCGTTTGTCTTACCCGTTCCTCTCTCTCTCTAACTTCTTCGTTGTCATTCATCTCTCCTTTCTTCCTTTCACTGTCTCCTTTTCTTTCCTCCTTCTCTTTCTCCTTTTCTCTTATTATCTCTCTCGTCATTTTTTCTTCTCTCTTCTATCGTCAATTTCTTCCCTTTCTCTCATCATTCCTCTCTCTTTTTATCTCTCTCTTCTCCGGTCTGCTGCATCCTCCGCTCTTTGCCTCGTTCCCTCTCTCTCTCATATTAAATCTCTCACGTCTATCATTCGAATCACTTCCTCGTTCTCTTCGATTCCGTCTCTCTTCATGCTTCCGTCTCTCTCATACTCTCTCTTCCTTTTACATCTCTCTTCGTTCCCGTATTCTCGTCGTATCTCTCCTCTCTTCTTTCTTATCTCTCATCCTCTAATCTTCTCTTCGGGGGGTGGTCGGGTGGCTGCCCCT
The DNA here is from genome assembly GCA_029783475.1 of Metacarcinus magister. Taxonomy (NCBI): domain Eukaryota; kingdom Metazoa; phylum Arthropoda; class Malacostraca; order Decapoda; family Cancridae; genus Metacarcinus; species Metacarcinus magister. Next base: position 2,199,575 of record JAPQNM010000024.1, read on the forward strand.
GTGCTATCTCCTCTCTTCTTCTCTCTCTCTCTTCTTCTTCTTTCTCTAGTCCTCTCTCCGTTTTATCTCTTTCTTCATCTGTTCCATTCTTCTATCTCTGTCCTTCTCGCGTTCATGTCTCATTTCCTCTTTCGTCTCTATTAAATTCGGTTTTTCGTTCTCTTCCTCTGTTCATCTCTCTTTTCTGATCCCTGTCTCTTCGTCTCGCAGAATTCTCGTCTTATCTTCCTTGTCTCGTAATGCGTACACTCTTCCTTGTCTCGTATCTCAGTCCATCCTCTCTCTCTCTTCACATATTCTTACTGTCATCTCTGTTATCTCTCTCTTTGCACACAAACATCCTCCCAGCTGCTCTCATCATGTCTTCTTCCTGCGTCCCTCCTGGTCTCTCGTCCCGTTCTATCTCATTGTCTGTCTATCTCTCGTTTCTATCATAACAATGCTACTATCCTTGTTCTTCCTTCTCTCGTGTCGTTTTCTAAGCTTTCTCGCTCATACCTCTTCTCTCTCTATCTCTCCCCCTACCTACCTGTTCCAAGGGCTCCGATTGCTTCAGACTTTGCTCTCTCATTGTTTCATCTCCTTCTTTGTATCTCTCATCAGCATCATCTAGTTCTTCTCTATATTCATTCTCTCGCCTTCGGTTCTTTTAATTCTAGATCTATAGATTTCTTCAATATCTCTCTTCGGTCTCGAAAATGCTCTAAATCCTCTCTGCTGTCATCTTCAATATCGTATTACTATCTCTCAATCATAGCCGTCTCCTCTCTGTAGCCTCTATTCTCTAGCTTACTTCTATCCTTCCCTTCTGATCTCTCCTCACTCTCTCGAGGTAATGTCTATCTTTCTCTCTTCTACTTTGCTCGATAATCTCTCTTTTCTTGCTCTTCCTCCTAACCGTCTCATCATGTGTGTTCCTAGGCTCCATATTCGTGTTCTTGTTATGTGCAACTTTGTCCGATTCTTCTACGTTCCTGTCTTCTCGAGTTCGTCGTCCTCTGTCTTCTTCTCATCGTATGTCTCTCAGTTTCTCTGTTCTTCTCATGGTCTGTCGTGGTGCTATCGGTAATGTTCTGCCCTCGCGTACTCTCTCACAGGTCTCTCTTTTCATTGTCTCTCGATATAGACTTGTTCTCTCGTCCTAATTCTTTTCATGCTCCTAATTGCTCTCTCTCTCTTAGGTTCAGTCCTCTCCTTCATTATCTCTTCCTTTACTCTCTTCATTTCTCTCCGATTCTCGTGTCTCTCCCTCTGCTTCGTTCTCTTCGGATTCGTACTCTCTCTCCTCAAGTATTACAGATGTCTTCTCTCATCAGAGTCATTCCATTCTTCTGATAGTCGGGCCGAGCGACTTCTTTTTGATCTCTCTATGTACTATTGATATCCTTTAGTTCCTTCTCTGCTCATTCCCCCCTACTATCCTCTCCTCTCTCTCTCTCCTCTCTTCTGCTCAGTCTTCTGTCCACTACTGCTCGTACTACTCTTTCTCTCTTCTCTTGATATGTCGGTGATCTCTCTCTCTTCAAAAATCTCGTCATCTATCTCTCCTCTGCCTGTGCTGATTCTACAATTCCTGCTCGTTTCTAAGAATCATGTGTTAAAGAGTTTCCTAGTTTCTCCCTACGTTTTCCCCTCCTCGATTCATGTTATCTCTCTCTGTGTATTCTTTGTCACCTACTTCTGGGTCTCTCTTTGACTCTTATCATCTTCTAATTATTTCATTTGCTTTCTCTCGGTTTCCTGGTTGCAAATCTTCCCCTTGGCCTCTGGTTCAATTCTCCTCTAATTCTTATTTTACCTTCTGCTCTGTCTCCGTTAATTCTATCTCGGAGGAGAGAGGAGAGCGAGGAGAGGAAAAAAGAGAAGAAAAGAAGGGAAACGTAAAAGGAGAGAGAGAGAGAGGGAGTGAGAGAGGGAGGGAGAGAGGGAGGGGGAAGGAGAAGAGGGGAAGGAAGGAGAGGAGAAGAGGATGGAGAGAGAGGGAGAGAAGGGACGGAGGAGAGAGGGGAGGAGAGGAAAAGGAGGGGAGGAAGAAGAGAAGAGGATAAAGAGAGAAAGAGGAGAGGGGAGAGAGAGAAAGAAGATAAGGAGAGAGAAAGGAGAGAAGAGAAGAGGAGGATGGAGGAGAAGGGAGGGAAGGAAAGAGAGGGAGGAGGGATAGAGAGAAAAAGAGAGAGGAGGGGAAGAGAGGAAAAAGAGGAGATGGGGAGAGGAGAGAAAATAGTAGAAGAAGAAAAAAGAGAAGGGGGGGAAGGGTGAAGGAGAAAGAGAGAAGAGAGAGAAGAAAAAGGTAGAGAGAGGAAAGGAAGGAGAAGGGAGGAGGGGAAAGGAAGGAGAGGGATGAGAGGAGGAGAGGGAGGAGGAGGAAGAGGAGGAGAGAGAGAGGGGAGGGAGAGAGAGGGTAGAGAGAGGAGGGGGAGGGAAGTGGAGGAGAAAAAGAGAAGAAAAATAGAAGGAGAGAGCAGAAGAGAGAGGGGTGGAGGGAGAGGAGGGAGAGAAGGAGAGAGAAGAGGAGAGAAGGGGAGAAGAAGGGAGGAGGAGAAGAAAAGAGAGGAGCAGGAGGAGAGGAGGGAGGAGAGAGAGAAGGAGGAAGGAGGAGGACTATCTTTCGGTGGTATTCTCGTCAGGAGAGTCGTCTTTCTCTCCCATTTCTGTTCTCTCTATCTCTGTTTACACTCATTCCTTTCTCTTCTTATCAATCTCCATACTCCTTTTCTTAGTCTGGGTCGTCCTATCTCTCTTCTTGGTCGAGTGATGCCTCCTCACTTTATGAGTAGCTCTTCTCTCCATCTCTTCTTCTCTCACTTCTTTTCTCTCAAATTTCTCTCTCATTCTTCACACTCTTCACTCTCATCTTTTCCTTCTCTTCTTTCTGCTCTCTTCTTCTCCTTCTCATTCTTTTTCCCCCCTCTCCTCTTCTATATATTAGCTTCTCTCTCTACAAGTAACTCTCTCGATCAATCATCGGTTTCTTTCTCTCTATCTATATTCGTCTCTCGGTACTTATTGTCTATCTTCGTCTCTCTTTCTCTTCTCTCTCTCCGTTCATGCTCATTGTTATCTCTCGAATTCATATTTCTATTTTTTTCGTGATCTGTTCTCCTATTTCTCTCTCTTCTTTATTCCGAGATTCTCCATCTCTCTGGTCTTTCTCTATCTCTCTCTCGGGGTACCATTTCATAGACAGTTCCAACTGATAGTATCTCTCTTCTACTCTCTTCTTACTCTCTTCTCATCATCTATTTCTCCACCCCCTCTCTGACATTCGCCCAGTCATCCTCTCTATTTCGTCGCTCTGTCCAAGTTGATGTTCACCTCTTTCCTCTCGTCCGTTCTCCTCCTTGTCTCGTGGTTTCCTGTTCGGATCTCTGAATCATGACTCCTTCCATTTCTCTATCCTCTCTCGTGTCTTATCTCTCGTCTCTCGTCGTCGGTTGCTTCTCCTCTGCTGAACTATTATTGCTGATCGAGTGGATTCGTTTTCCCCCCCCCCCCCTCTTTTTTCTTCTCTCTCCCTTTCATGCTGCTCTCATCTCATCTCATCACATCGTAATTTTATTCCATTCGATCTGTCTCAGTCTCTGTCTCAGCGGTATCATTCGTCTCCTCTCTCCTCTCTCTCTTTAGATTTCCGGCTTTTCTCTATGCGTAAATTCATGGTCCTATAACAAACCTTCTTCATTCTCTCTAACTTCTCATCCAATTTCCATCTCTCCGCCTCTCTCGGTTCTGCTTATCTCCTCTGCTCTTCTCTCGTCGAAGAGTTCTCCTCGTTCGGTCTTAGTCTTGGTGTGATTCTATAGAAGTCTTCTCTTCAATTGCTCTGTTTATCTCTTCTCCCGCGTGTTTTTCTCTTCTCCATCTGTGATGTACTCATATCTTCTTATTCTGGTGCTATACCTATAGTCTTCAATCTTCCAATCTCTCTGTTTCTCATCACTATAATCCGTACCCTAAGGAGTCTTACTTCATCATTGTCTCTCTGTCGTGTCATTCTTCTCTCTTATTTGAATAGATCTCTCTTGTTTCCAGTTCTCTCTCCTCTCTCTCTCTCTCAGATTCTCTCGTTCTGGTCCTCTCTTTTCTCTCGCTCAATACGGTTTCTTTTCTCCTCAAATCTCTCTCGTTTATCTCTTCGTCAGTTCTCATCTAGTTCTCAGTTCCTATAGTCAATTGATAGTCGTTCTCTTTCCTCTCTAGGGCATAGTCATCATCTTATCATTCGCTCTTCTCGATCTCTCATTCTCTGACCTCTCTCTTTCAATCTTCTTCTATCCTCTTATTCTCTTCTCGGCTCCCCCCTCTTCGTCGTGCATTGCTCTCTCTATTATCTCTGCTCTCGTGCGACGATCATCTCTCCATTCTGGACATTCGGTTATGTTCGTTCTCATCGGCTTCTCTCCTGTTCTAGCGCTTCTAATCTCTTTCTCTCTAATCTTCATTCTCGCGCTACACTGAGTCATCTCGTATTCTCGCCCTTCTTCTTTAACTCTCTTCCCCTCTCTTAGATTAAGTCTCTCCTCATACTCTCTCATATCCTCCTCTCTCATTTAACATGAATCTCTCTCGCTCATTTCTCTTCTGCTCTTTTCCCCCCCCCGTCATCTCTCGCGATCTCTTTCTGATCGGTATGATCTTCGATTAGAAGTCTCTTTCTCTCTACTTTCTCTCGATCTCCTCAATTCATCTCTTCATCTCTCTCTTCATTTCTCTGCTCTCTCTCACGATCCTCTACCTCTCAGTCTCTCACTTCTCACACTTCGCGGTATTCTCTCACGTCTCTCGAATGATTTTCGGTATAAGATCTCTCTTCTGCTCTTCCAGTGGAAATCAAGCTTGGCTGAATGTGATGAATATGACGGATCTCTCTATTTCAAAGGAGATTCTACGAAAATACATAACATCGATATCTTGTCTAGACTTACTGAAGCATCGTCTCAGGAGTCAGTCGAATAGGTTTACTTATCCTTCACAGTACTCTCCGGTTGTCACAAGTATGAGGGGTGGTTGATTCTATCCTCGGGGTCCCTCCTCAGTTGTACTCTCATTCTCTGCGTTTTAATGTCCTTTCAGGCGCTGAGCCCTTGGCTCTCGGGACTATCTAATCGCATCTCTCGCGAGGGGT
>JAPQNM010000024.1:2207299-2217299 GCA_029783475.1 Metacarcinus magister
AGAGAGAGAGAGAGAGAGAGAGAACCTTTTTGTGAGGCAATGAAATTATATTTTATAACCTAACCTGTCCACCTGTAGCTTTGTTCTCTCTCTCTCTCTCTCTCTCTCTCTCTCTCTCTCTCTCTCTCTCTCTCTCTCTCTCTCTCTCTCTCTCTCTCTCTCAGCTTACATAATACAGTTCCATCCACAGTACGGTCACACTTCTACTCTCTCTCTCTCTCTCTCTCTCTCTCTCTCTCTCTCTCTCTCTCTCTCTCTCTCTCTCTCTCTCTCTCTCTCTCTCTCAATTAGATTCCGTGGAGGGGTAATGAGGAGCCTTTGAAGATGAGACTGACTGTTCTTCTTGATTGGAGGAGGAGGAGGAGGAGGAGGAGGAGGAGGAGGAGGAGGAGGAGGAGGAGGAAGAGGTTATGATGATTAAGGAAAGGAAAACAGGAGGAAGTTAAGAAGAGAAGATGAAGAAGAGGAAAGTAAAGAGTAAGAAGAGGAGGAAGAGGAGGAAGAGGAGGAGGATTTCTGACGTGTGGAAGGAAAGGAAAATAATAATAATAATAATAATAATAATAATAATAATAATAATAATAATAATAATAATAATAATGAATATGAGGTGATGGTAACGGGAATAATGAAAGTATTTCTTGTATCTTATTTTTTTCTATATATTTTTTTTAATGTTTGATATTATAGTAATGATGAAACTGAGTCCAGATTCGTGTTCAGTACGACCGAAAACCTTTATGTACAAATTTTCAAGAAATTCCGAGGTGTGGAAATTTTCATGAAATTTCCAAGGGTACCACCTAAGAGTTTTTGGCAGAAATCATATATTTTGAAATAACTCGAAAACTATGAGGTTTACGTAATAAGAGTTTATATTATAAAAGAAAGAGCAGGACACGCCCGTTCTTTTGAGCTATAGTGATGTGGAATTGGAGCATATGTATAGATGTAAGAATTGAAAAAAGAAAACATTAATTTTGTTCACAATAATTAACTTTTCTCCAAAACAATAATAGATATTGGAAATGTGATGACATCAATCGATAGATCTTTTCAAGCTACATAGCTTTGTTTCTAACCCTTTTTCCTGTAAGAGTAATAGTTTCGTAGTAAAATGGCAAAAACATATTCGACCTCAATTCTGGTGGACATTTTCGGACCACAAAATCAAAAATTCCTTACCGTCACAGATACGTGAAAAATGACTTCAATAAAACTTTTAGATATTCCAATTTACAGTAAATTTAGTTTAAAAAGTTTTGGTGTGTGACGGTAACACGGTAACAGGTGATGTAAATCGTCCAGGTGTCAGTAGTTGATACGTAGTTGAGTTGATACGTACTGATGGTTCTGAGGCAAGCACGGGCGTCTGTACCAGTGGTTGGGTGTTAGTGCCGTCCTGGCCACGTTAGGTTAGGTGGTGATTGTGCTGGTGTTATTGTTGTTATTGTTATTATCATCATTGCTATTATTGTTATTATATTTATAATAATAATTATTATAATAGTGATAATTATTATTATTATGTTTTATTACTATTATTACTATTTTTATTATTACTATTTTTATTATTATTATTATTATTATTATAATTATATTATTATTGTTATTAATATTATTGTTGTTATAATTATAATAATTAATGATGAGACTTGATGTAGCAGTAGTAGTAGTAGTAGTAGTAGTAGTAGTAGTAGTAGTAGTAGTAGTAGTAGTAGTGGTGGTAGTAGTGATGGTGTTTTTTCTCTCTCTCTCTCTCTCTCTCTCTCTCTCTCTCTCTCTCTCTCTCTCTCTCTCTCTCTCTCTCTCTCTCTCTCTCTTCTCTCTTCTCTTTCTCTCTCTTGCATAACCATTACCATTCAAAGTGTTAATTGGACGGTTCTAACTTTTATTGTCATTTTCAAACACACGTTAAAACAGATGTGTATATGTGACAGGTGTGCAGATAAGTAACAGGTGTGTGGATGACTGATACCTCTCTCTCTCTCTCTCTCTCTCTCTCTCTCTCTCTCCTCTCTCTCTCTCTCTCTCTCTCTCTCTCTCTCTCTCTCTCTCTCTCTCTCTCTCTCCTCTCTCTCTCTTCTCTCTCTCTCTCCCTCTCTCTCCTCCTCTCTCTCTTCCTTTTTCTCCTTTTAAAGTACAATTATTTTCACGCTCAGGTAAGATTGAAGGATCAACATCATAATGAGAAGCAACCTTACATTCTTACCTGTGTGGAGGAGGAGGAGGAGGAGGAGGAGGAGGAGGAGGGAGAGATGTTAAGGGAATAAAGAGAAGAAAAAAAACATGTTAAAGGACTCTCTCTCTCTCTCTCTCTCTCTCTCTCTCTCTCTCTCTCTCTCTCTCTCTCTCTCTCTCTCTCTCTCTCTCTCTCTCTCTCTCTCTCTCTGGCTTTTTAACCCAAGTACTTATCTTCATCCATCATCTTCTCCTCCTCCTCCTCCTCCTCCTCCTCCTCCTCCTCCTCCTCCTCCTCCTCCTCCTCCTCCTCCACATCTTCCCCTTCGCAACATTAACTCTTAGAATGATGATCATCTGTCTACTGACGTCTACTGATCCCTTATTTTTATCATTAATATTTATTTTTATCATTAATATTTATTTTTATCATTAATATTTATTTTTATCATTAATATTTATTTTTATCATTAATATTTATTTTTATCATTAATATTTATTTTTATCATTAATATTTATTTTTATCATTAATATTTATTTTTATCATTAATATTTATTTTTATCATTAATATTTATTTTTATCATTAATATTTATTTTTATCATTAATATTTATTTTTATCATTAATATTTATTTTTATCATAATATTTATTTTTATCATTAATATTTATTTTTATCATTAATATTTATTTTTATCATTATATTATTTTTATCATTAATATTTATTTTTATCATTAATATTTATTTTTATCATTAATATTTATTTTTATCATTAATATTTATTTTTATCATTAATATTTATTTTTATCATTAATATTTATTTTTATCATTATATTTATTTTTATCATTAATATTTATTTTTATCATTAATATTTATTTTTATCATTAATATTTATTTTTATCATTAATATTTATTTTTATCATTAATATTTATTTTTATCATTAATATTTATTTTTATCATTAATATTTATTTTTATCATTAATATTTATTTTTATCATTAATATTTATTTTTATCATTAATATTTATTTTTATCATTAATATTTATTTTTATCATTAATATTTATTTTTATCATTAATATTTATTTTTATCATTAATATTTATTTTTATCATTAATATTTATTTTTATCATTAATATTTATTTTTATCATTAATATTTATTTTTATCATTAATATTTATTTTTATCATTAATATTTATTTTTATCATTAATATTTATTTTTATCATTAATATTTATTTTTATCATTAATATTTATTTTTATCATTAATATTTATTTTTATCATTAATATTTATTTTTATCATTAATATTTATTTTTATCATAATATTTATTTTTATCATTATATTTATTTTTATCATTATATTTATTTTTATCATTAATATTTATTTTTATCATTAATATTTATTTTTATCATTAATATTTATTTTATCATTAATATTTATTTTTATCATTAATATTTATTTTTATCATTAATATTTATTTTTATCATTAATATTTATTTTTATCATTAATATTTATTTTTATCATTAATATTTATTTTTATCATTAATATTTATTTTTATCATTAATATTTATTTTTATCATTAATATTTATTTTTATCATTAATATTTATTTTTATCATTAATATTTATTTTTATCATTAATATTTATTTTTATCATTAATATTTATTTTTATCATTAATATTTATTTTTATCATTAATATTTATTTTTATCATTATATTATTTTTATCATTAATATTTATTTTTATCATTAATATTTATTTTTATCATTAATATTTATTTTTATCATTAATATTTATTTTTATCATTAATATTTATTTTTATCATTAATATTTATTTTTATCATTAATATTTATTTTTATCATTAATATTTATTTTTATCATTAATATTTATTTTTATCATTAATATTTATTTTTATCATTAATATTTATTTTTATCATTAATATTTATTTTTATCATTAATATTATTTTTATCATTAATATTTATTTTTATCATTAATATTTATTTTTATCATTAATATTTATTTTTATCATTAATATTTATTTTTATCATTAATATTTATTTTTATCATTAATATTTATTTTTATCATTAATATTTATTTTTATCATTAATATTTATTTTTATCATTAATATTTATTTTTATCATTAATATTTATTTTTATCATTAATATTTATTTTTATCATTAATATTTATTTTTATCATTAATATTTATTTTTATCATTAATATTTATTTTTATCATTAATATTTATTTTTATCATTAATATTTATTTTTATCATTAATATTTATTTTTATCATTAATATTTATTTTTATCATTAATATTTATTTTTATCATTAATATTTATTTTATCATTATTTATTTTTATCATTAATATTTATTTTTATCATTAATATTTATTTTTATCATTAATATTTATTTTTATCATTAATATTTATTTTTATCATTAATATTTATTTTTATCATTAATATTTATTTTTATCATTAATATTTATTTTTATCATTAATATTTATTTTTATCATTAATATTTATTTTTATCATTAATATTTATTTTTATCATTAATATTTATTTTTATCATTATTATTATTTTTATCATTAATATTTATTTTTATCATTAATATTTATTTTTATCATTAATATTTATTTTTATCATTAATATTTATTTTTATCATTAATATTTATTTTTATCATTAATATTTATTTTTATCATTAATATTTATTTTTATCATTAATATTTATTTTTATCATTAATATTTATTTTTATCATTAATATTTATTTTTATCATTAATATTTATTTTTATCATTAATATTTATTTTTATCATTAATATTTATTTTTATCATTAATATTATTTTTATCATTAATATTTATTTTTATCATTAATATTTATTTTTATCATTAATATTTATTTTTATCATTAATATTTATTTTTATCATTAATATTTATTTTTATCATTAATATTTATTTTTATCATTAATATTTATTTTTATCATTAATATTTATTTTTATCATTAATATTTATTTTTATCATTAATATTTATTTTTATCATTAATATTTATTTTTATCATTAATATTTATTTTTATCATTAATATTTATTTTTATCATTAATATTTATTTTTATCATTAATATTTATTTTTATCATTAATATTTATTTTTTATCATTAATATTTATTTTTATCATTAATATTTATTTTTATCATTAATATTATTTTTATCATTAATATTTATTTTTATCATTAATATTTATTTTTATCATTAATATTTATTTTTATCATTAATATTTATTTTTATCATTAATATTTATTTTTATCATTAATATTTATTTTTATCATTAATATTTATTTTTATCATTAATATTTATTTTTATCATTAATATTTATTTTTATCATTAATATTTATTTTTATCATTAATATTTATTTTTATCATTAATATTTATTTTTATCATTAATATTTATTTTTATCATTAATATTTATTTTTATCATTAATATTTATTTTTATCATTAATATTTATTTTTATCATTAATATTTATTTTTATCATTAATATTTATTTTTATCATTAATATTTATTTTTATCATTAATATTTATTTTTATCATTAATATTTATTTTTATCATAATATTTATTTTATCATTAATATTTATTTTTATCATTAATATTTATTTTTATCATTAATATTTATTTTTATCATTAATATTTATTTTTATCATTAATATTTATTTTTATCATTAATATTTTTATCATTATATTTATTTTATCATTAATATTTATTTTTATCATTAATATTTATTTTTATCATTAATATTTATTTTTATCATTAATATTTATTTTTATCATTAATATTTATTTTTATCATTAATATTTATTTTTATCATTAATATTTATTTTTATCATTAATATTTATTTTTATCATTAATATTTATTTTTATCATTATATTTATTTTTATCATTAATATTTACTTTTTATCATTATTATTTATTTTTATCATTGATATTTATTTTTATCATTGATATTTATTTTATCATTAATATTTATTTTTATCATTAATATTTATTTTATCATTAATATTTATTTTATCATTAATATTTATTTTTATCATTAATATTTATTTTTATCATTAATATTTATTTTTATCATTAATATTTATTTTTATCATTAATATTTATTTTTATCATTAATATTTATTTTTATCATTAATATTTATTTTTATCATTAATATTTATTTTTATCATTAATATTTATTTTTATCATTAATATTTATTTTTATCATTAATATTTATTTTTATCATTAATATTTATTTTTATCATTAATATTTATTTTTATCATTAATATTTATTTTTATCATTAATATTTATTTTTATCATTAATATTTATTTTTATCATTAATATTTATTTTTATCATTAATATTTATTTTTATCATTAATATTTATTTTTATCATTAATATTTATTTTTATCATTAATATTTATTTTTATCATTAATATTTCTTTTATCATTAATATTTATTTTATCATTAATATTTATTTTTATCATTAATATTTATTTTTATCATTAATATTTATTTTTTATCATTAATATTTATTTTTATCATTAATATTTATTTTTATCATTAATATTTATTTTTATCATTATTATTTATTTTTATCATTAATATTTATTTTTATCATTAATATTTATTTTTATCATAATATTTATTTTATCATTAATATTTATTTTTATCATTAATATTTATTTTTATCATTAATATTTATTTTTATCATTAATATTTATTTTTATCATTAATATTTATTTTTATCATTAATATTTATTTTTATCATTATATTTATTTTTATCATTAATATTTATTTTTATCATTAATATTTATTTTTATCATAATATTTATTTTTATCATAATATTTATTTTTATCATCAATATTTATTTTTATCATCAATATTTATTTTTATCATTAATATTTATTTTTATCATTAATATTTATTTTTATCATTAATATTATTTTTATCATTAATATTTATTTTTATCATTAATATTTATTTTTATCATTAATATTTATTTTTATCATTAATATTATTTTTATCATTAATATTTATTTTTATCATTATATTTATTTTTATCATTAATATTTATTTTTATCATTAATATTTATTTTATCATTAATATTTATTTTTATCATTAATATTTATTTTTATCATTAATATTTATTTTTATCATTAATATTTATTTTTATCATTAATATTTATTTTTATCATTAATATTTATTTTTATCATTAATATTTATTTTATCATTAATATTTATTTTTATCATTAATATTTATTTTTATCATTAATATTTATTTTTATCATTAATATTATTTTTATCATTAATATTATTTTTATCATTAATATTTATTTTATCATTAATATTTATTTTTATCATTAATATTTATTTTTATCATTAATATTTATTTTTATCATTAATATTTATTTTTATCATTAATATTATTTTTATCATTAATATTTATTTTTATCATTAATATTTATTTTTATCATTAATATTTATTTTTATCATTAATATTTATTTTTATCATTAATATTTATTTTTATCATTAATATTTATTTTTATCATTAATATTTATTTTTTATCATTAATATTTATTTTTATCATTATATTTATTTTTATCATTATATTATTTTTATCATAATATTTATTTTTATCATTAATATTTATTTTTATCATTAATATTTATTTTTATCATTAATATTTATTTTTATCATTAATATTTATTTTTATCATTAATATTTATTTTTATCATTAATATTTATTTTTATCATTAATATTTATTTTTATCATTAATATTTATTTTTATCATTAATATTTATTTTTATCATTAATATTTATTTTTATCATTAATATTATTTTTATCATTAATATTTATTTTATCATTAATATTTATTTTTATCATTAATATTTATTTTTATCATTAATATTTATTTTTATCATTAATATTTATTTTTATCATTAATATTTATTTTTATCATTAATATTTATTTTTATCATTAATATTTATTTTTATCATTAATATTTATTTTTTATCATTAATATTTATTTTTATCATTAATATTTATTTTTATCATAAAATTTATTTTTATCATTAATATTTATTTTTATCATTAATATTTATTTTTATCATTAATATTTATTTTTATCATTAATATTTATTTTTATCATTAATATTTATTTTTATCATTAATATTTATTTTTATCATTAATATTTATTTTTATCATTAATATTTATTTTTATCATTAATATTTATTTTATCATTAATATTTATTTTTATCATTATATTATTTTATCATTAAAATTTATTTTTATCATTAATATTTATTTTTATCATTAATATTTATTTTTATCATTAATATTTATTTTTATCATTAATATTTATTTTTATCATTAATATTTATTTTTATCATTAATATTTATTTTTATCATTAATATTTATTTTTATCATTAATATTTACTTTTATCATTAATATTTATTTTTATCATTAATATTTATTTTTATCATTAATATTATTTTTATCATTAATATTTATTTTTATCATTAATATTTATTTTTATCATTAATATTTATTTTTATCATTAATATTTATTTTTATCATTAAAATTTATTTTTATCATTATTATTTATTTTTATCATCAATATTTATTTTTATCATCAATATTTATTTTTATCATTAATATTTATTTTTATCATCAATATTTATTTTTATCATCAATATTTATTTTTATCATCAATATTTATTTTTATCATCATTATTTATTTTTATCATCAATATTTATTTTTATGATTAATATTTATTTTTATCATTAATATTAATTTTTATCATTAATATTTATTTTTATCATTAATATTTATTTTTATCATTAATATTTATTTTTATCATTAATATTTATTTTTATCATTAGTATTTATTTTTATCATTATTATTTATTTTTATCATTAAAATTTATTTTTATCATTAATATTTATTTTTATCATTAATATTTATTTTTATCATTAATATTTATTTTTATCATTAATATTTATTTTTATCATTAATATTTATTTTTATCATTAATATTTACTTCTATCATTATATTTATTTTTATCATTATATTTATTTTTATCATCAATATTTATTTTTATCATTAATATTTATTTTATCATTAATATTTATTTTTATCATTAATATTTATTTTTATCATTAATATTTATTTTTATCATTAATATTTATTTTTATCAATAATATTTATTTTTATCAATAATATTTATTTTTATCAATAATATTTATTTGTATCATTAATATTTATTTTTTATTATTAATATTTATTTTTATCATTATTATTCATTTCTATCATTAATATTTATTTTTATCATTAATATTTATTTTTATCATTAATATTTATTTTTTATCATTAATATTTATTTTTATTATGAATATTTATTTTTATCATAATATTTATTTTTATTCATCAATATTTATTTTTATCATCAATATTTATTTTATCATCATTATTTATTTTTATCATCAATATTTATTTTTATCATCATTATTTATTTTTATCATCATTATTTATTTTTATCATTATTTATTTTTTATCATCATTATTTATTTTTATCATCATTATTTATTTTTTATCATTATTATTTATTTGTATCATTATTATTTATTTTTATCATTATTATTTATTTATATCATTATAATTTATTTTTATCATTATTTATTTTTATCATTATTATTTATATTTATCATTATTATTTATTTTTATCACTAATATTTATTTTTAT
>JAPQNM010000024.1:2229799-2259799 GCA_029783475.1 Metacarcinus magister
GCAGAAAAGCGCCTTCAGGTATGCTGTGGATCACGTGAATCGAGAGAACATTCTTGGGCGGACAAAATTCAACACTTATATAGAGATGATTCCGCCCTACGACTCTTTCCTGGCGTCCAAGAAAGGTAAGGAAGAGAGGGAAGGAAGGATAGAGGGACAGAGGGAAGGAATGAAGGATAGAGGGAGAAAGTAAGGGAGAGATAGATATATAGAAAGAAGGGAAGGAAAGATGATAGGGAGATAAAAAGGGATAGAGGGAGGTAGAGAAAAGGGGAGAGGAAGTGAAGGAAGGAACACGGAAGGAAGTTAAAGCAATTGAGAAAGAAGGAATGGATAAAGAAGGGGAGGAGAGAAGAATAAACCGTGAGTAAAGAACAGATAATAGGAGAAGGGAAAGATGGAAGGAGGAGGAAAAGAATAGGGAAGGAAGAAGGAGAGTAATTAAGGGAACAAGATAGGAGAAGGGAGAAGGAAAAGAAAGGAGATGCAAAAAAAGAATGAAGGAAGGAAGGAAGGAAGGTGTGGTTTAGAGAAGAAGAGGTATGGAAGGAAGGGCAAGAAATTAGGCGGAAGAGGGGATGGAGAGGAGGAAATAGGTAAAGGAGAGAGGGAATGAAGCATGGAGAGAGTTAATTGATGGTGGAAATGAGAGAGAGAGAGAGAGAGAGAGAGAGAGAGAGAGAGAGAGAGAGAGAGAGAGAGAGAGAGAGAGAGAGAGAGAGAGAGAGAGAGAGAGAGAGAGAGAGAATGAGAAACAGGTAATAAAAAAAAGCACAGTTACTAGTTTAATCAGGAGAAATGTCACAAGCTTATTAAGTTACCTTTGCAAGTTGCTTAAGGTGATGGCCATTATCACCTGTAAGAAATGTTTTAGTAAAGGATTAAGAGTGTCCTGTAAGCAAGATATTAACGTGATAATCATCTAATTGGTTTAATAAGAGAAATGGAACGAGGGAAAGTGATATGTAAATTGTTATGTATTTAAAGATAATTGTTAGGTTAGTGAACATCGACTACTATTACTACTACTACTATTACTACTACTACTACTACTACTACTACTACTACTACTACTACTACTACTACTACTACTACTACTACTACTACTACTACTACTACTACTACTACTACTATTACTACTACTACTACTACTACTACTACTATACTACTACTACTACTACTACTACTACTACTACTACTACTACTACTACTACTACTACTACTACTACTACTACTACTATTACTACTACTACTACTACTACTACTACTACTACAACAACAACAACTGGTGCAGATGCCACGCAGTTTGTCATGCCTCAACAACACATTATATTAAGCCAGCCAACCGGTGTTCCGTCGGATGTGTGTGTGTGTGTGTGTGTGTGTGTGTGTGTGTGTGTGTGTGTGTGGGTGTGTGTGTGTGTGTGTGTGTGTGTAGGAAACTATATGTTGGAATTTTTTTTCTCTCTCTCTCTCATTAAAGCAAAAATTATGAAAATGACAAACTTCCGCTCATGACAAATTAAATCACATCGTGCAGAAAACGCACACGAGCTTAAATAAACGTACACGGATGCCTGTGTATGTGTGTGCGTGTGTGTGTGTTATTGGAGTGATTATAATGATGATTGTGATGATGATGATGATGATGATGATTGTGATGATGAAAATGCAATCAGCTAACAGGTTCTCTCCCCTCAGTCTATCTTACTTTTCCTTTCACTGTTTCTTTTCTCTCTTTCCCCTCTTTCCTCTCTTACTCGGAAGGGCTTTCTTATCTAATAGCTCTTCATTTACTCTCTCTCTCTCTCTCTCTCTCTCTCTCTCTCTCTCTCTCTCTCTCTCTCTCTCTCTCTCTCTCTCTCTCTCTCTCTCTCTCTCTCCATTAACTCTCTCTCTCCTTCACACGCTCTCATTTTTTCTCTCACCTTTCCTCTCTCCCATTAACTCTCTCATCCACTCTTTCACACCTCATTTCTTCCTTTCCCTCCTTCTCTCACTTCCTTCCCAAACACTCTCACACACACACACACCCTCCTGTCTCATTCACGCCTCTTTACTCTCTCTCTCACCCTCTCTCTCTCTCTCTCACTTTACACACATTTACACTTTCTCCCGCTAATGTTACACCGTCATGCAGTTTGCCAGTTGGTTGGGTCAGGAGTAGCGGCAATCTTTGGGCCACAGTCAGGTCAAACCTCGGCTCATGTTCAGTCGATCTGTGACGCCCTGGAGATACCTCACATTGAAACCCGCTGGGACTATCGGCTGAGAAGAGACGACTACTCGGTCAATCTGTACCCTCATCCTTCCTCTCTCAGCAAGGTAAGGTTTTTTTTTCTCTTTCCATTCGCTTTCTATCTTCCTTTTATTTATAGTGTTCATTTTCGTAATCTTGTTTCCTCTCCTTTTTTTATTTCCGTTGCTTCTTCATCTTCCTTGAGTACAGTTTATCAAAAGATTTAGTTGTTACGTTAATGTTACAAATGTTAAAGTCTTCCAGTAATGCAAAAACACAGTAAAGGTAAAAGAACGCTGGACTTAATCTAATTTTTTGTAGAATATATATATGATAATCTTTCCTCTATAGTCAGACCTCACTTGGAGTATCCTATGCAATTTTAGTCTTCTTACCATGCAAAGGACGTAGTAAAATAATAAATAGTCCAGCGTGGGAGTAAGAAGATGATTCCTTTTGTCGTACGAGGAGAGGCTAGCACGAATATTAACATAAGTATACTATATTAAGCAAAAATTATACTGTCTCCTCAAACAAGGTCGTGATGGCTGTTTGACTATTGTTTGTGACTGTTTACTTCCTTATAATTTACTGTATGTTAAGGATAGACAGACCACTTAGTTTAATCCCTAGAGTGTGTGTAGTTAGAGTTTATGTGTAATTCTATGTAAATTTTCTACCTTTTCCCATCATATCTTTTTCCACTTTTCTCTTTTCTCTGTTACCTAAGTTCATTCACCTTTCTTCCTCTATCTTTCCTCCTCCTTTCCTCCCAGTTCTCTCCCCTTCTTCCCATACATTCTCCTTTTCCATTATCTCTCCTTTCTCAGTAAAGCTCCTCAAGCATCTCTCTCCTTTCCTCCCTTTCTCCTCCACTCCTTCAGTAAATGTAAACTTCCTCCTACTCCACTTCCTCACTTCGTTCCACCACTGTCTCTTTACTCTCTTCCTCTATCACTGAGAAGCCTTCCTCCTCCTTTTCCTTCTCCTCCTCTTCCTCTTCTATTTAGGCAACTTCTCCACTAGAATAAAGTCATCACCATCTCATTATGTTCCTGCAACAGATAATACCACTCACCATCACCACTCACCACCACTCACCACCATCACAACACCAACACAATCTTTCACCTTTACAAAACACCTCAACGTATCACCACCATCACCTGCTCGATCTCCCACACCTTACCTTCGCTCTTCCTTCCTCACACACCACACTTATCCTTTCATCCACTCACTCTTCCTCGCCTCACACATTGTCCCTCACCTTCTATCTATCTCCCTATCCCACTCTCTCACACACACGTCTCCCCCTGCAGGCATATTTGGACTTAGTGAGACTGTTCGAGTGGAGTTCCTTCTGCATCCTCTACGAAGACAATGATGGCTTGGTTCGCCTTCAGGAGCTTCTAAAGACTCCTTCACCTCATGAGTTCAAGGTTTCCATTCGCCAGCTGCCTCAGGGAAATAATTACAGGTGAGTATAGACTGCCAGGTGAGGTGAACAGGTGACTAGGGGACTAAAATGTAAGGGATATGTTAAATAGTTGATTTTTTAAGGTAGGAAAAAGGGTTAGGTGACTGTAGGTAAAGGGAAAGGGTAACAAAGGGGGTTTTAGTGAGATGAGGTTAGGTAGAGGTTTTCTAAGGGGTAAAAGGAAGGTTTGGGAATCGCTTATTAGGTCGTGTAGGTATTGAAAGGTTAAGTTAGGTTATTTTTTTTATTAAGGAGAGGTGTTTAGGTTAGGTTAGGTGGGAAGGAGTATGTGTAAGTGTAGGATATTTTTACTTTTTAGATTTATTATATTAAAAGAAGAAAAAAAAAGTGTGGGAAGGAGTTGATGTAAATTTTCTTTTTATAACTTTCAGAATTTTAGGCAAAGAGATAATATTTGCATGAAGCTGTGTACATGTGTGTGTGTGTGTGTGTGTGTGTGTGTGTGTGTGTGTGTGTGTGTGTGTGTGTGTGTGTGTGTGTGTGTGGGTGTGGATGTTTATATGTTACACTTTTTTTCCTCTCACTCTGATTAATAATTTTCTCATCATTCAATCTTAATTTCTCTCTCTGTGTTTCCTGTTTCCTGTTTCCTTTCTCATTTCTCTTCTTCTCTTCTATATCAACTCCTCTTCATTACTCTTCCTTACCCTCCGTTTTTTCCCCTCCCTTCCTCTCTCCCTCCCTTCCCTTCCTCCTTTAATGCTACACTACCCTTGTTTACCTTCCTCCGTCCCTCCCTCCCTCCCTCTCCTTACCTTCCACCTTCCCTTACCTTGCCTCATGACCCCTCCACTACCCTAACCACCCCTTAACCACCCTAAATCACCCTCTCACCCTTATGAACACCCCTTAACCCTTACCCTAACCTCTCCTAACCCTTTATAACCCTTTCCTACACCTTATCCCTATCCTTATCAAACTATAAATACACCTTTTTTTTCGTTTTTTTCTATATTTCCTTATTTCATCCCTAAAAACCTAACTGAAAATCCCTTATCGTCCATAGATTCTCATAAGTCTTATATAGAGTCAGTAGGAGTAGATTTTTGCTAATTTTAAAGACTCTATAATCTTCTTCTTCTTCTTCTTCGCCTACTCCAGAGAGCTGCTGAAGGAGGTGAGGTCTTCAGGTGAACAGAACATCATCTTGGATTGTCACACTGAGAAAGTTGGCGCAGTGTTGAAACAAGCTCAGCAGATTGATATGATGTCATCTTATCATAACTATATCATAACATCAATGGTGAGTATGTTATTGTGTATCTTTATCTATCTTATAATTAATTTGTATCTCCCTTCTGCCTTTCTCTCTCTCTCTTTTTTTTTTCCTCTCTCTCTATCTCTCTTTGTTTGGTTTTCCTCTTTCCTCCAAATCAGATAATTAATAGTGTTTGTCTTTGTGTGTGTGTGTGTGTGTGTGTGTGTGTGTGTGTGTGTGTGTGTGTGTGTGTGTGTGTGTGTGTGTGTGTGTGTGTGTGTATGTGTGTGTGTATGCGGGGCCTAACCAAACAAAAACAGACATAGAAAGATAGCGCAATAAACCCCATTCTTTACAGTAATAACAGCGCCTCTCTCTCTCTTTCTCTTTTACTCTCTCTCTCTCCTCTCTCTCTCCTCTCTCCTCTTCTCTCTCTCTCTCTCTCTCTCTCTCTCCTCTCTCTCTCTCTCTCTCTCTCTCGTGATGGTCGTAAGCCAGATGTCAATATATATATCGCCTTGTGGCCACGTAAAGAGAGAGAGAGAGAGAGAGAGAGAGAGAGAGAGAGAGAGAGAGAGAGAGAGAGAGAGAGAGAGAGAGAGAGAGAGAGAGAGAGAGAGAGAGAGAGAGAGAGAGAGAGAGTCTTCCATCCTTCTCCACGCGATTTGGAGATAAAAACTTTTCCCCCTTTTCTCATCCACTTGGAGATAAAAGGAAAAAAAAGTTTCCTCCTTTCCTTCATTACCTTGTTGACTTGGAGAGAAAATTTTGACTCCCATCCACACACACACACAGAGAGAGAGAGAGAGAGAGAGAGAGAGAGAGAGAGAGAGAGAGAGAGAGAGAGAGAGAGAGAGAGAGAGAGAGAGAGAGAGAGAGAGTGAGAGAGAGATTATTCAACATGCAATAGAACCTAATATTTTTTCTCCAGTGATAAAAAAAAACTGTATTTCCTCTCACACTCACTTAATATATCTATCTACTAACTTATCTATATATTTATTTACCTCACTTATTACTTATCTATCTCACTATCTCTTCCTCCCTCTAGGATCTACATTTAATAGAGCTAGAGGACTTTAAATACAGCGGCTCCAACATCACTGGTCTGAGGCTGATAGACCCAGCCCGTGAGGAGGTGGTGGCGCTGGTGGAGACTTGGAGTGAAGGCAGAGTGATGGCTACCAACAGGCTCTCAGATGGTGACCCCGTTCTAGAGGTGACCACCATTACTACTACTATAACAACATTTAATCTGGGGTGTTAAGGGGTGCTGTTAGGGTTGTTTAATTAGGGTGTTGTAGAATTTAGGGTCTTTTATGGGGTCGTAGGGAATATATGTGGTGTTAGAGATTTATAAGTTGGGTTTTTGTAGAATTTATGTATTTTTTGAGTTTTTAAATGAGGATATGTTAGGTTAGGGATTGTGAATGTTTATTTTTTAATGGGAAATATTGTGTTTAGGGATATTTAAAGGGTATAGTGAGGTATTTAGGGATTTTGACTGCAGTTTGTGGATGATTTAGGGATTTTGTCAAGGGATTTTTGGATTAATGAGGATTTATGTATCAATTTTTTTTTTTTTAGGGAAAGTTTATAGACAGTCTAGGGATGTTTAGATAGGAATGTTTATAGGTAGGTTTATATAGGAAACAGACACACTCACGCACACACATACACGCACACAGATGATATTGGAGGGAGGTACATGAATAGACATACACACACACACTGGTAGACGCACACAGATATGCCTATACATACATGAATGAGTACATACATACGTACATATAGATAACAATACAGGATTAAGCAAACTACACTTTTAATTTATTTATTATTTTGTTGCTTTTTAATATTTTTTTATTATTTTTGTTATTTTTTATCATTTTTGTTATTATTACTATTATAATTATTTGTTTAATATTTTTATTATATCATTTATGGTTTAATTACCTGCATTATTATTTTTTTATTTTGTTTTTGTTATTCTTTTCTTTCTTTCGTTAATCTTTTTTTTTGTTGCCGTAATTATTTTTTTTTTAATATATTCGTATTATGTGGTTTTTTTTAACGTTATTTTTCTAATTCAGTTCAAATATTCCTTTCGTCTTTCTTTTAATCCTTCCTTTCTACCTTTGTTTGCCACTCACACCTGCTCATAATAATAATAATAATAATAATAATAATAATAATAATAATAATAATAATAATAATAATTTCCCCCATTGCACCTTTCTATAAATAAATAAAAACTATTGCATCCTTATAAATACTTTCCCTTATGCACCACTCAAAGTAATCACATTATATTGACATTCTCTTGAGCACCAACATTCCCTTACATTTAAATACCCTGTTTCCCACCTGTTGATAATTACCCCTTTACCTGTAATGACCAATAATGATGTACTTAGCTTACCTGTGTCCCTTGTCAGTAAATGAGAACCCCCACCTGTTACCTGTATGCAATTAATGTTTCTTTTTGTTTGGCAGCTAAGGGATCTATCATTCTGGACGGTAAGGAAAATCTCTCTCTCTTCCTTCCTTCCTTCCTTCCTTCCTTCCTTCCTTCCTTCCTTCCTTCTTTGTTGTGTGACGTTTGTCGTTGGTTTGTATTCATGACGTCATCTAAACCACCTGTGAAAAGGGAAAAGAAAGAAAGAAAGAAAGAAAGCGAGGGAGAGAGAGAGAGAAAGGTGGTGGTTTTTTTTATCTTTAATTTCGGGATATAGATGGAGAGGCACAGCTGGAGGAAAGTGTAGGAATAATGCCTTAAGTTAGAGAGAGAGAGAGAGAGAGAGAGAGAGAGAGAGAGAGAGAGAGAGAGAGAGAGAGAGAGAGAGAGAGAGAGAGAGAGAGAGAGAGAGAGAGAGAGAGAGAGCAACGCATTATCTCTCAGGAAGGTCATTATAAATCAAGGCAGAAAGGAAGTACAGGAGATAGGAGGACAAAACGAATGGTAGGAAATGAGAAAAGCGTTAAGAAAGGAAGGGAATTCATAATAAAATCAATCACATCAAAGAAGAGGAAGAAGAGGAAGAAGAAGAGGAAGAGGAGGAAGAAAGGATAATTATTTTCAGTCATCAAAGAATATGTTATAAAAACTTGAAATCAAAACAAAATATGAATAAATAATTGTTAGGGAAGATGTATACAACATAGAACAATTCGAATACAAGGGATAGTTAGAAATAAAAAGAATAGGTTAGCAAAGAAAGGAAAAACAAAAGAGAGAATAAGAGAAGAAAACTTAGGGTAGCAAAGAAAACGGGAAGAGGTTAAGGAACGAGACTAAAAAAATAGCAGGGAACCCGAGTGGAGCCTTTGAGGTGAGGCAAAATTCTCACTTTCTCCGGTTGTGTCGCGCTGCACAGGTAGTGGGGTGGAGGCCTTGGTGGAGAGGGGGAGGAGGGGGTGACGCCAACTGCTCTAGTCATTATAATACCAATCTTTTTACCTAGTTGCTGCGTTTTTTGTTACATGGTTGCGTTTATATTTCCATTTTCTGTTCTACTTTATATTTTTTTTATTTTGTCTTCGTATTTCGCGTGTTGCACTAAACAGCCCACCAATCAGAATGGCTAAAACGTGATGCAAGCGCTGATTGGTCCATTTTCTCGCTCACCAGAATTTTTTGAAACCGTTACTTTGGTTCGTTACATTTTGCAAACTGTTTCGAATTCAGAAATATCCGCATTTTTCAAAGTTTGCAGTACTCGAAGACAAGCTTTACTTTCATCATATGTAAATGAGTCAAATTTTTTTCCTATACTTTTGTTACGTTACATAGTCCCTTGATATGTAAATGAACCAATCAGCGCTCGCTTGGCATTCACCCACAATCCTCAGCTGCACTGCTATTGGCTGGGACATAAAGGGTGTGCCAGATATCACCAGAATTAAAATAAAATGAAAGAATATGCATTTAACTACTTCTAACTTACTATAACATCCTTTTCTATCATTAATCCCCGCTATTTTCCCATAATGATGATGACACAAGTAATACACTATCTTTAACTAATAGTGTAAGTCAGCCCACATGAAAGGGTTTGATATAAAAGTTAATATGACAGTGAGATGCTATTCTTGCCTATGATTGGACGAGAGGCTGCCAGCACCACCTGTCACACCCAATCAACGTCCCTCTCTGCTTGTGACGCTGGTAGAGACACGTCATCTTCACCATCACTGCAGTCACTTTCATCACCATCACCTGCCATCACTATTATCACCACCATCATTATCATCACCTCCAAGACCTCACAAGACGATCTAATTGTAGTAGCAGTAGTAGTAGTAGTAGTAGTAGTAGTAGTAGTAGTAGTAAGGACTCAGAATACTAAAAATAACACCAGCAGAAGTAACAGAAGGAGTAATTGGACAGACAGGCAGACAGACGACCAGCACCTACTAGGCATAACATTAACATTCTTTGCCCAGAATATATAGACCGAGTGACAAGGTAGTGAAGGGATGGGGCCGAGATAGTCTTGAGCCGAACGTGACGCCTGTTATCTTAATGGACATAGTGTGACCTCATCTGTGTGTGTGTGTGTGTGTGTGTGTGTGTGTGTGTGTGTGTGTGTGTGTGTGTGTGTGTGGTTAGTAGTGTGTCGGTTTTTTCATTGTTATCGGTAGTGGATGTTGAATATATGCAATTAAAAATGTTTGTGTTGTGTAGAGAGAGAGAGAGAGAGAGAGAGAGAGAGAGAGAGAGAGAGAGAGGGAGAGAGGGAGAGAGAGAGAGATTATCGAGCCAGCCAAATGTTACAGAAACCTCGGAATACACATTTATTTTCATCATTTTTCATATTTTTTTTTTTCTCTCGGTCTCTCTAAATATTTCCCTCTGATCACAACGTAATGAAAAATGTATTGACACTTTCCTCCAATCACAAACAGAGGGCAGCTGCCATCTACCAATCACAAGACACCCAAAACAACGTGGTCCAATCAGGTGACTCCAAACGAGAGTAAACATTGCACTATTTTTGCAAACCCACGTATAACCCAGATATTCTCTCTCTCTCTCCTCTCTCTCTCTCTCTCTCTCTCTCTCTCTCTCTCTCTCTCTCTCTCTCTCTCTCTCTCTCTCTCTCTCTCTCTCTCTCTCTCTCTCTCGTTGTTATTTCTACAAACCTTTTAGACACTTGACGTCCTCTTTTTCATCTCTGTTGAAATATACTTTTATGAAGTCTGACACGTTCATTCTTTTGAAAGCGTGGAAGTTAAAACACACCAAAATATATAAAAAACCACACACACACACACACACCTTACATACATACAGACAGACAGACACACAAGGGTACGGAGAGAGAAAATAATATGGGGAAAAAAAAGATCCTACAAAAACTAGAAGACAAAAGAGAGAAGAGAAGCGTACCCGACTTGAGTAAGCTGGCGATACGTTGTTGTTTTCACTCCTGTAGTATTTTGGGAACCCGTTTTCTTTTGCTGTGGCGAGACTTGCAATATTTTCCCCAAAGCAAGACTAGCAAGTTGGCTCTAAGTGTAGTAGTATGCGCAGGAAACAAAGGGGAGACGGACCCAAATATAAGTCTGTTTTTATATATTTTTTACGCATTATACCGAGAGAGAGAGAGAGAGAGAGAGAGAGAGAGAGAGAGAGAGAGAGAGAGAGAGAGAGAGAGAGAGAGAGAGAGAGAGAGAGAGAGAGAGAGAGAGAGAGAGCAAGGTTGGAGAGGCTTGCCGCACCTTCAAAGACATGACAAAAACGAAAGCCATAGAGCAAATTATGATCATTAATTCAGAAGGAGTTATCATAATTCAGAGAGAAGGAGGAGGAGGAGAAGGAGGAGGAGGAGGAGGAGGAGGAGGAGGAGGAGGAGGAGGAGGAGGAAGAAGAAGAGGAGAATAAATTTAAGGACAAACAGAAGAGAAGACTGTTGAAAAGGAGGGAAGAAAAGGTTGTCCTTATTTTGAGAGATAGCTAGATAGATAAGAGAGAGAGAGAGAGAGAGAGAGAGAGAGAGAGAGAGAGAGAGAGAGAGAGAGAGAGAGAGAGAGAGAGAGAGAGAGAGAGAGAGATGAGAGAGGAGAGAGAGAGAGAGAGAGAGAGAGAGAGAGAGAGACTCCTCCTTTGATCTTTTCTCAAAAAAAAACCCCTGAAACATAATTAAATTTATTAAGCATATATTAAAAGAACAGATTTTTTTTCTACTTCCTACGAAATTAAACTCATCACTGCCCTCCCCCCTTAAAGACACCCCTGAGAGAGACTGACACCGAATCACACACACACACACACACACACACACACACACACACACACACACACACACACACACACACACACACACACACACACACACACACACACACACACACACACGTAGATACACATGGCACCACTGCGTCCGAGACAAACACATGTGGCACACCAGCAAACACGTAAACATTGCCCCTGAGTGACGTCACTGATTTTTTCCCGCCTCTCTCTCTCTCTCTCTCTCTCTCTCTCTCTCTCTCTCTCTCTCTCTCTCTCTCTCTCTCTCTCTCTCTCTCTTCACCCATTCCGTTGCAGGTCTCGAGAGTCTGTTTATTAATATGCAGGTGACGCGAGAGTACTGAGGACGCGGCTTGAAGTTTGTGGCGGCTCTTGTCTTGTTAGTAGTCACGCTTGAAGACCAGGAGGAGGAGGAGGAGGAGGAAGGAGGAGGAGGAGGACAAGAACAGACAGACAGGATGAGGAGTATTGGGACAGATGGAAAAGGAGGAGGAAAGCCAAGCCAAGGAGTCAAAAAAAGACGAGTAAAGTGATAATACAATGAAATATAATGTATGTCGTACGAAATAATAATGATGATAATACGTTAAACTAGAAGCAAGAACCAGAAATAGTAGAAGGAGAGAACGAAGATGATAATAATGAAGATGAACAACGCAATAAGTGTCAAAAGAGATATAAATGAGAGAGAGAGAGAGAGAGAGAGAGAGAGAGAGAGAGAGAGAGAGAGAGAGAGAGAGAGAGAGAGAGAGAGAGAGAGAGAGAGAGAGAGAGAGAGAGAGAGAGAGAGAGAGAGAGAGTGAGTCAAGGTGGTAATCCTCACACGTCACAGAGTTGCATCAATAGTGCCAAGGCTGCTCAAGAGATGGCGTTGATAGATTGTTTGGCGGGGTGAGACGAGACGCGGAGAGATAATGAAAGTAGGAAAATACTACAGCTTCTTCAATATAAACAAAAATACATCTTCTATCAGACTGAACGATTGAAAGAATGTGATGATAGTGATGTGTGTGTGTGTGTGTGTGTGTGTGTGTGTGTGTGTGTGTGTGTGTGTGTGTGTGTGTGTGTGGTGATTGTCTTTTGTTTTCATGTAGTACGATCTTCTTGTTTAGGTATGTGTGTGTGTGATCAATTTTTGTCCTAATTATATTTAAACAGTATTTACATATTACCTCCATTTTTCATTTGCTTCCTCCTCATTAACCTTTATCACCACTCAAAAGACCTGTCATCAATTTCCTTCATCACCACCTCCTCCTCTCCTTTATCCCTCTCCTTTCCTATTCCTCCGTTCGTTACTAATTCGTTGGGGAAGATCTCAGAGTCAAAGAGAATCGCTTCTTATTTATATATTTAACTCGTGATACACATAAACATAAATTTACGATGTACCTCGACCACGGAAGTCAATAAGTTTAGCAAAGTTTTCGTTGAAGGTCATGTTTCTTAAGTTATTAATGATATACTCGTACATACATTCAATTATTATTATTAGTAGTAGTATAGGTAGTAGTAGTAGTAGTAGTAGTAGTAGTAGTAGTAGTAGTAGTAGTAGTAGTACAAATGTAGAAGCAAACTGTAAGACAAATAAGATTAAAAATAATGACATTAATAATTGAGAGAGAGAGAGAGAGAGAGAGAGAGAGAGAGAGAGAGAGCGAGAGAGAGAGAGAGAGAGAGAGAGAGAGAGAGAGAGAGAGAGAGAGAGAGAATAGATAAAAAAAAGAAAACTCGTTTAAACCGTCTACGCTCAGTGGTGCAAGTTGAGGCCTCGAACAGCTTCTGAAGCGCCTCGACCCACGCCGGAACGGGAAGGCGTCTGGCAGTGTCGTAAAACTTTAAGAACCGAAGTTGTTATAATGTCTCGGAAGTTGTTGAGAGAGAGAGAAAGAAAGAGAGAGAGCGAGCGAGAGAGAGAGAGAGAGAGAGAGAGAGAGAGAGAGAGAGAGAGAGAGAGAGAGAGAGAGAGAGAGAGAGAGAGAGAGAGAGAGAGAGAGAGAGAGTATACACACTTTCCCTATTTTTTGCACCCACCTAAAACATAGGAAGTCGTCCATTAGTGGAATCTGGTCTCTTTTCCTGTCCTTAATGCTACGTAGACAGCCAGCAATATATCTTCTTCTAGCCACCTCCTGCAGCATCTTCAGGAGTGACTGTTGGGAAGAGTAGGATTCTCGCCTCTGTTGTGTTGAGAGAGAGAGAGAGAGAGAGAGAGAGAGAGAGAGAGAGAGAGAGAGAGAGAGAGAGAGAGAGAGAGAGAGAGGAGAGAGAGAGAGAGAGAGAGAGAGAGAGAGAGAGAGAGAGAGAGAGAGAGAGAGATTAAAGTGTACGTTCATATTGAGATGACGTGAAGTGAATGCTGGAAATGTGTCTGACAGGTATCGAGAGAGAGAGAGAGAGAGAGAGAGAGAGAGAGAGAGAGAGAGAGAGAGAGAGAGAGAGAGAGAGAGAGAGAGAGAGAGAGAGAGAGAGGTGAAGAGATGGAAAGAGAGTGCACTGTCACAACCAATCTATAAAGAAAATGAAATTGGGTTCAGGACAGAAAATGTTAAAACGATGTGTCTTGCCTTTTTATGTCACTTTTATTTCGTGGTTCACTTAGTTGTTCATCATTTTGTCAATCACATTTATTACAGGCCTATTTTTATTTATTTATTTTACGTTTGCGGTGACGATTAACATTATTTTCTTATTACTAGTATCGGTAAAATATGTTTAATACGTAATAACTTTATATTTACTCCTCGTTTAAAAAAGTTGAAGTGAGGAGAAAGTTATGGAGGAATTTCAATTTAATAGATGATCAAAACTTCCTCTTTTGAAAGCACATGATCAGGTCTAACCTCCACCTACTCCTCCTTCACCCTCAAACCTTTCTTATCCACCTCTCTTCCACTCTTATACTCCTTCATTCCATCCACTTTTTCATTTAATCTTTATACGTCTGACTACCTAGCATGTTTCCTTCCCATACTCTTTCTCCGCTATCCATTCCCTTTGTTCCTTTCCTTTTCCTTTTTTCCCTCTATCATCCACGACACACACACATAGACACACATACATACATACACACACATATACACACACACGCAGACACACACACATTTCTACCAGCTCAGTGTTAATTGCTCTCAAAACTCTCGTCAAAACTTTAACACAACTTATACGAGATATTCTGAAGAGGCAACGACGACGAAAAGGTTTTTGTGTTTCCTGGGCAGTGGCTGGAACAACAACAACAACAACAGCAACAACAACAACAACAACAACAACAACAACAACAACAACAACAACAACAACAACAACAACAACAACAACTACAACAGCAAATTCTACAACCTCTGCAGCCTCTACAACAACAATAACAACAAGTTCTACTATAACAATATTAACTACGATTACAAACAAAGAACTACTACTACTACTACTACTACTACTACTACTACTACTACTACTACTACTACTACTTCTGATCATAGTGTCTCATCCCAGTCCCTTGTATCCCATTCTCTATAATATTACTACTACTACTACTAATAATAATAATAATAGCAGCAATGACAACAATAATGGTAATAACTAATGCATAGCCACACAACGCTCACTCTGCCCAGAACACATAACACATAATCATGCACGTAGCGACTGATTGACATTGTAAGTCCACACCACAACCATCTAATCATGAATCATAAACTGCCAGCTGTCGTGAAGAGACTGTCCCCAAACCCCTTTCAAATCCATCCATTTTTTCTTTTGTTTTTTCTATTCTTAATGTGTTAGATACAATCATCACATGTGCTAAAGTGTATAACATACCTTCCTTCCTGTGGGCTGTGGCTGCGATGTGACACGGCACTGTGGCTATGTGCTGTGTTACGTATACTGATGATGTGTTCCTGTGGTCCTGTTCTGCTGTGGTTGTGCTGTGGTCGTCCCTTACCTCTGGAATTGAATGCAATCATCTATAAAACACATCAAAAACACATGGCTCTTCATCTATAAATAAACACTGGTACTGACAGACGGAAACGGCATTGATGTATGATGCCGTGAAATTGTTCGTGTTAGCCATGCAAGCTTTGGATAACTCGACCACCGTCACCATATCCAAGCTGAGGTGTGAAGGAGAGGAGGCTTGGATACACGGGAACTCCTTAATTAACTACATGAAACTGGTGAGAGAGAGAGAGAGAGAGAGAGAGTGAGAGAGTGAGAGAGTGAGAGAGAATTTAGGGAAGAGGGGCGTTGATTGAAAGAAGAACGTATTAGAGAGGAAGGTTGAGGGAAGATGAGAAAGACTTCGGGTACGATTGAAAGACCTTGAGAGTGAAGGGAAGTAGACAAGAAGTGGGAATCGGAAGGGGCAAGATGAAGAGGACGGGCGGTAGGAAGGATAAAGAGAAGCGTAAGAAAGGAGGGAAGAATAATGACTGCCAGAATGAGAGCAAGGAAGGGAAAGAGGCCATAAAAGGAATCAGTAAAGTGTGTGTTAGTGTACCAAAAGAGAAATTAAAACCAGCAAAAATGTGGAATTCAAACCATAAAATATCAAACATGGTAAACAAAACAAAAAAAATACAAATAAAAAGTTACGAAGCACAAAGAAAGTTAATAAGAAAAAAAAAAGGAATTATCGTAAGGAATAAATAAAAACATGGTCGACTATCACAGGTGTGTTGATTTCTTGCAGGTGAGGTTGGTTGGATACACAGGACTGATCCAGTTTGACTCGGATGGATTCAGGACAGACTTTACCATGGACATTATACAGCTGGGACCAAACAATCTAACCAAGGTGAGTGTGCGTTTGTCCATCCTGTAGTGTGTGTGGTGTGGGGGGGCAGGGGGGCGGGTGTAATAATAGAAATGATAAGTAAAATATGCTGCATGGCTAACCACTTTTTCCTTTCTTACCTCCTCCTCTTCTCTCTCTCTCTCTCTCTCTCTCTCTCTCTCTCTCTCTCTCTCTCTCTCTCTCTCTCTCTCTCTCTCTCTCTCTCTCTCTCTCTCTCTCTCTCTCTCTCTCTCTCTCTCTCTCTCTCTCTCTCTCCTCCATCCTTCCACTCTTTCATCTTTCTCTCCTTCCCGATGTCCCTCCCTCTCTCTGTACCTTCCTCCCTTCCTTCTTCCCTCCTTTCCTCCCTCCCTCCCAGCAGGTGGGCACGTGGAGCAGGAAGACAGGAACTAACTACACCAGAACACAAAAGGAAACCATGAAGGATGTGATTCAAGGACTTCATAACAAGACTCTCATCGTATCCTTCGCATTTGTGAGTCCTACCTGTATCCTTCACCTCATTGTATTCTTACTCTTACTTTCATGATTTATAGATGTGGTTTGATTGTCTTTTATTATTATTCCTTTTTCTGGCATCATACAACTCCCTCACCGTCCTTCCACCTGCCACAGAATGATCCATACATCATGCTGAAGGAGAGCGCTGCCCAGCTCACCGGGAATGAACGCTACGAAGGTTTCTGCATCGATCTCCTCAACCACATCGCAGGAATTCTCAAGTTCAAGTATACGTTAGTGCCAGTGCCTGGGAATGATTATGGCTCCAGAAACAAGACAACTAATAAGTGGAACGGCATGTTACAGGAGTTAATAGAGAAGGTGTGTGGTAGGGAAGAGTACACTGCATGCTGCTTTACCTGGAGTTAGCAGGGTTAGAGTCCCGGGAACGTTGAATAGTGTTTTAGGTGTAGGAAGAGATTTAGACTTATACAATGCTTCTCGTTACAAGCTGTGGGAGGAGTGGGAGCAGTAGTAAGAAAGTTGTTAAGTGGTTATGTGATGTAGTGATGTAATGGTTAGGTTTAAAGAATCCTTAAATTATTTAATTAACTGAATTCAACTCTTCCTTCCTTTTTTTTGGTTCTAATTCAACTTTTACAATTTTTAATACATCCAGTCAGGCTGTCAGTCAGGTGACCACTCACATAATGGTCCACACCCTTGACACATATTATTCACACCTTTTTTTATACATTTTGACCTTCATCCACAGAGAGCTGAGATGGCAATAACCGATCTCACCATCAATTACGAGAGAGAGGAGGCAGTGGACTTTACAATGCCTTTCATGAATCTTGGCATCTCCATCCTGTTCAAGAAACCACAGAAAATGGCTCCTTCCCTCTTCTCCTTCCTCTCCCCACTCTCCCTGGAGGTGTGGATGTACATGATCACTGCTTATTTAGGAGTGTCCATCCTCTTGTACATCTTAGCCAGGTGAGAAATGACGTAGAAGATGTAATGGTGTGAGTAAGGTTTCTTCTTGAGGCGGGTTGTCCTCCTTCAGTTAAATTCTCTTTAGTGCCACTTAAGTTTCATCCTTATTCTATTTGCATCTTTTCACCCACCAGGTTCACCCCGTATGAGTGGCAGAACCCCCATCCATGTGACCCGGAGCCTGACACTCTCGAGAACCAGTTTACCATTCTCAACTGTCTCTGGTTTGCAATCGGTTCTCTCATGCAGCAAGGATGTGATTTCTTGCCTCAGTAAGTTGTCTGTTATATTGTTAGTGTTTTTATTTTTTCACACGGTCTCTGTACCTTATCAACATTTTTTGGTTTTCATGTCCATGACTTGTTTATCGACTAGTTTTTTTTGTGTGTGTGTGTTACAGAGCAGTATCAACGCGCATGGTGGCTGGCATGTGGTGGTTCTTCACACTCATCATGATCTCTTCTTACACTGCCAACCTCGCTGCTTTCCTCACTGTTGAGCGCATGGAGTCACCTATTGAGAATGCTGAGGACCTTGCTAACCAGGACAAGATTAAGTATGGTTCACTGGCAACTGGCACCACTTTCGCCTTCTTCAGGTTGGTTGTAGAAGGAACATTGATACCTGAGAAAGAAATGGGTGCCAATGAGATAAGGAGATATTTGGTAATGATGTCGGGTGGTTTAAAAATAGAAATAAGCTATTCAAATTGGAATATTAAAAAATAAGGTATATAACTCAATATGTACTGCACATTGGATACATATATAACCTTGTTCATTTATTTTATTGGACATATAGGTAACGGGTAACATTTTGTACCGGTCATTCTTCACCGCCTTCTCTCTCTCTCTCCCCGCATAGAGACTCAAGCCTCCCCACCTACGTCAGGATGTGGAATTTTATGAAAGATGCCAAACCTTCTGTCTTCGTAAAGGCAAACAAGGATGGAGTGAAGAAGGTCCAGGTGTGTGGCTGGTGTAACTTAACGCTGACTTTTAGTGTGTTCACCTTTTTTGTATATCATCTGTTATAGCTATAGTTGATTATGTGTGGTTAACTCTCTCTCTCTCTCCTTGCTCTCTCTCACAGGAATCAAATGGAAAGTATGCTTACCTTATGGAATCCACATCAATTGAATACATCATTGAGAGACACTGTGACCTCACTCAGATTGGTGGACTACTCGACTCCAAGAGTTATGGGATCGCATTACGCAACCGTAAGTCATCATGAGAGTAGAAGCAGGAGTTGTGAAGAGAAAGTTAGTACAGTAATGAATGAGAAATGAATGCAAATATGTAAGAAGGTTGACAAAAGAATGAAGGAGGTTAACATTGGGGGAAAGAAGAGAACAAGGATCATTATGTAGTAGTTATCTTGAGTTTTGGAAGACATAATTTAGTGTGTAATTTGTTTTTGGCTGTTGTCTCCATCTTGCTGCTGCTTCTATATCCCTCTAATGTATCACCATTACTACTGCTTCTTCCTCAACAACCATAATATCCTCTCTGCTACCTCTATCCCACTCCCACCTCCTCCCTGCCATCATATTTTACCTCTATTTAACTATTTTTCTCTTGCATCCACTATCTCCCCACTAACATCTCCTCCTCCCACTAACCCCACAGGCTCCCCCTACACCAGTGCCATCAGTAGTGCCATCCTGGCCCTCCAAGAGACCTCCTCTATTGAATTACTAAAACGCAAGTGGTGGAGTGATCGTAAAGGGGGCAAGAGGTGTCTGACTAACAAGGTAATGTGACACCACCTTCCACCACCACCACCACCATCACCACTATTCTTTCTTTTTTTTAGTTGATTTGTACATATTATCTAGTTTATTTTGACTTCATTTATCTCAGGTTTTTTTGTTTATTTTGTTTTTGATTTATTTATGTTATTTTTGTGGTTTTTTTTTACTTGATCCTCCCTTCATCCTTTTCCGGTCTTACCCAAAACCCTTTATTTCTCTTACTGTTTTTCCTTTTCCCTCCATGTGTTTCCTCCATCACCCTCTGTAACCCCTTCCACCTCCAGGGTCCAGCTACAAGAGCAAGCTAGACGAGGCAATCTTGTCCCTGCAGGAGAATGGAACCCTGCACATACTGAAGGAGAAATGGTTTAAACAGAAAAGAGGGGGAGGAAGGTGTAAGGTAAAGTAGACTGGGGATGAACCAACATTCTTACTACTGACTCAGACTGCAACGTTGAGTTATTGGAAGAGTTTGGGAGTCAACTAGTGTTACTAACTTGCACTTAGCATTCTGAGTGTGTGGGTTTTGACACTTACTGATTTCTGAATGAGTGTATTGGGTGGAAAATATGTCCTGGTTTTCATTATTCAAAGTTTTTTTTCATGTGTGTGTTGGTTTAAAATGAAGTATAATAATTTGTAATATATATATCTTATGTGTCTGTATGTGTGACTCAGTTGTTGTAAGAGTGAGTTGAATGATTAACTACTGTCTGGTTATAAAGCTTATTGTATAACCATTGCTTCTGTACTAAACACTAAGAAAATGTTGATAATCTTATTCAGTTAATGCTTTATATTTATTTCTTATAAGGGACAGATTTTGCACAAGCATGATCTGTAGATTATCATATAACTCCTCGGCTTACGTCCTGTACTGATTTCCTGCTGAGTGAACTTGGGGCTACTGCATGAAAGTCTATATTGTCTCTGTCTGACTCAGGATTCAAACCGATGACCTCTCGAGTGTGAGCTGAGTGCACTAACCTCTCCACCGCCTCAGTAATACTAACGATAATCTTTAATATATTCAGGTATGGTGTGTTAAGGATACAGAACTATCTCAATGGTAATGTAGATAAGACTAATACTACAAACACTGACAAGTAATTACCACCTGCAGGAGGAGGCGGGTGGGAGCAGCATGGCCAGTGAGCTGAACCTGTCGAACGTGGGCGGTGTGTTTGTGGTGCTGATGGGCGGGATGGGTCTGGCCCTCGTGGTGGCCATCGGGGAATTCCTCCTAGAGTGTTGGGATATCTCCAGGGATGACCAGGTGAGTGTGTCAAGGTGGATGTGAGGGAATGGGTGATGAGTATTGCAAGAATGAGTTTTACAAGGAAAGTGTGAGTGGTATAGATAATGAGTTGCATGTTACCAAAAGATGAGTTTAAAAGATAAGATGAGCACAGCAACTTGGTATTTAATTAATATATGCTTCCACCCCCCTCCTAGATCCCTCTGATGGGAGTGTTGAGCAATGAGCTGCGGTTCATCTTCAAGTGTAAGGGTTCGTCTAAGCCAGTGAGGAAGAAGGTGTCTGAGTCTGAGGTTGCCAGTACCAGTAACAACATCTATGGCTCCGATGTTTACAACTACTCCAGCAAAAACACCTTCACTTGATTGCCGGATGTGGCGTCGCATCCTGACGTCACAGAAGAAGAGCTCGGTCAGTGGGCGCTGCCTAACTACATCCCACCGCCACCTTCCCCAGTTATTCACAGCAGCAATACTTCTGTCCAGAGTCATTGCCACCCCCACCACCATCACCACAACACCCACGTTCCACCACCTTCCAGCCCCCATCAACTCCAGCACTCCACCTGTCATGCATCCTACACCAGCCACAGCACAACACCGTGCAACCATAACAACTCCTCCCTCTCATTCTGTGTCCCCAGCAGAGAGACGTCCCCTTCGGTCAACCACAGCGAGGAGACGTACGATGCAGCGAGTGTCAAGTAGAATCAAGAGTGGTCGTAAACACCTTGGGATGGATCCACTACTTGTAAAGAAAGACTGAATATTTCTACACACTTTGAATTGAGGAAACATGATGGACAAGATTTTTTTACACTTGTAAAGGAAGTGGTAGGCTTCTAGACACTTTATTTAACATAGTATGTAGAAAGATTAATGGCTTCTAGTCTTTGCTGAATGAAAAAATGTAAATGTAATCCTCAAAATTTCAGATCGATTCTGAAAGCTTCCAGTCACTTTATAGATGAAGAACAAGACAATTTTGTGTAACATAGGATAAATTAACCTCACATTAGTTTTCTAAGCAGAAAAAACACTTTTCCATTACCTAATACTGTATGTCCTCTCTGTTCTTAATGAAGGAACACTGTAAGCATCTTGGCTTCATACCTATCTGAAGAAGCAGCCTCATTACCTGCTTGTATATGCTTACAAGTGATATCACTATTACACAATAGCTACTGTAATAATAGGATCAGAATACATTATACATTCCAACTTCTCAAGTACAGAATGCTTATTTCCAGAAATTAAATTTTCATTCAGTAGACAAATTTCAGGAAAAGATACTCCTGTTTAAGAGGCAGAGTACTGTGTGCAGTACAACACATGAATGAGGACATGTATTGTGTTGAGTGGTCTGCATCTGTATTCTGATGCCACACCACTGTGTAGAGAACCAGAGCATCACGTTCAGATGGGAGGGCAAGTTGTTAGTACATGACTTAGAGTCTATATACAAAATACCAAGGACCATTAAAGGTTATGTTCGCCCTTTATGCTGTCCTTTAACCTTGGACCAGGTGACTAACACTTACAAACACACACATGTATGCATTAATGCATACACAAACACATGTACACACACACACACACACACACAGTGTTTTGGGGGCATTTTGGGAACCTTAGAAATATCTGATTCTTAGACTATAATGATTTTTAATTGTTTAGTTGTTTAGGAAGCCAGTTTTGGAAGTGTTTAAGAGTGTGATGGGAAAGAGAGAGTGCAGAGGCTGGACATCCTCACTACCTCACCCTACCTGTTCCCTTGCCCTTCCGAGCTCTCGTGAGTCATGGCTTTTGTTATTTTATGGAACTTGTTTAAGTTTTGTGGTATCAGTTTGGTACTTTTGAGTCATGGAATGTGAGCTACATTTGCACCCAACACACATACAGGTTGACAGCTGTGTTGAGGTGAGTTGTAACAAACCTAATTCTGGTGGACTGTAGATGTAGGTACACTCATTGACATGTTTATTAGTTCTTGAAGTGCATCCTGCATCTCACTGTGGGAGTGTAAGCTACACACACACAGGTACACAGCTGTTCCATTTGGAAGCTTTGGATGTGCAAAGTGGACTACTTTTGGGATGCATTATAACCCTTTATATGAATATATGTATATAATGTACACAATATGTATTTTGCTTCATCTGGTCAAACTTAAAGGCACTTTAATCCACCAGTGTAATTGTTAGTGTTCTCGGTGGTGTCGGTGCACCACCTGTATGTGTTGTAAAGGTACCTATTTTGAGATGATCTTTGTTGAGTTGTAGCTAAGCCTTGCACAAGGTGCAGTTGTTAAGGTGATATAGCTTTTTTATATGATGTTTATCTTTGCAATTTGGGTCCTGCTTGGACATTTGTCATGTGACAGACCATGTTATTTTGTGTCATAAAGATACACACATTATTCTCTCTCATGTATGTCACCTTTCAAGGGTGTGTTGCTGACTGCACTTCATCAGTAACTTTCTCTGATTTCATCAAAGAATCAGTGAAATTTATCATGTTTTTGTATATTTTTTGCAGTGCATTACAATTTCTAATGTGATGAACTGCAACACAAGACTCACCTACATCATCATCATTGTTATTTACATTTCATCACCATTACTTTTGCATGCAGTATTGTTGTCAAGTTGTACAGGTAACTTGACATCTTAACTTTTAGTCACAGAACTCTTCATCACTCACAGCATTCTAGTGTTATATTAGCATTGCTGTAACAACATTTCCCAGTAATATCTTCATAAAAGCATAATACAAAGTTGTCAGTATTGTATGTCTCCCTTGCTGTTGTATATTCTGTGTAGTTTGAGGTGCATATGGCTTTTATAGTTTTCATGTGTTGTATGTCTTGGGAAACTGACAAAGGCAGAACATTAAAGACAGAGATAGTCAGTTATGATTTACTGTATATAGTTGTTAGGGAGAAGTAGGTGACCTGTAGAGGTATTTGTAGATGTTAGTATGCAGATTCAGAGGAAATTTTAGCAGACATCAGTTCAGACATGTATAGGCAGATCCAAGAGTTTATAAAAGGAGGATACAAGTGTAGTAATGGAGATTAGGTGAAGCAAACAACCATTACAAAACCCTGAAAACACATAGGTGATATTTTCTTGAAATCTTAAAATACACACAGAGTAAATTAATTTTTGAACATCATTTTATTGCTTTCATAACCATAGAACCTCAAGTGTTGAAAAGTTTGATCCATTTTGCAGTGATTTTATGATGTATAATGTATGTGAAAAGTTTATATATACTACACCTCCTAACCTTAGATCAGCTTCTCAGTATATACATGTATGGATTGCCTGGCTATTCTTTGGGTTGAATTTGGGGCAGCAGTTGACATAGAGAAACGGTGTAATGTGACCCGGTAAGGAATGGCAGAAAACTAGTAATCTGTATCGTCAAGTGATTCACTCAAGAAATAATGGATAATGTGGAGTGACTGAAAAAAAAACAATGAATAAAATGTTGGACTATATAGAGATTGATTTATAAAGTGTTCTGATAATGTGACATGTTCAGTATAGAGAAATCAGTGTGACTAGTTTATTAAATAGGAAAAAAAGTCAGTGAAAAGAAATTATTGTGAGTGAATTTTAAGTATGCCTCCAATGGGCATGAAAGACAATGACTTATGGCTTGTGATAAAATGTTGCACATCCCCCAAGACTGATTTGTAAATATTGTTCCTTGATTTAGGATGTATATTGTCTTAGCTTGTATGATGCAGTTATTGAATTGGGGTATGAGATCATATATTTATTGTTATACAGAATTCTTTGTGTGTTTCCACCTGGAAGTGAATAGCTATTGAAAATGTGTATGTCTGTAGTATGTGTTTGTGTTGAAGTCTTGCCTCATCACCATTAGCTCATCACCACCAAGATATTTATTGCAAAGTTATGCCACCAATGTCTACTGCATAACAGTTTGATTTGGAGGGAGAACATTTGGGAAGAGTGTCCGAAACTGTAGTGTAATAAACAGACCCTTTAGCATATCAAAGAATAGTGTTTACCATTGATTTAAGTCACAAATAACTATATGAATGCCTAAAGAGTATTATTAAAAAATTATATATCTAGTTAGGCTTATACTTGCCAAAGTGAGTTAGGTGTAAATACAGTACTATAGGTTGAATATATATCTAATGTTACTTTATGAGATCTAACATTTATTTCAACATTGTATTGTTCTTAACCTCAGTCTTGCAGGTAGGTGGTGGAAAGGCTATGTTTGTCTCCCAATCCTTTGTTTTCCTTCCATAACCTAATGCTCCATATGTTTGAGAATTTGTTTTCTATGTGCTTAATATGGAGTGTTGCCGCCCTTGTAAAATACCTTGATAAATAAAAGAGAACTGAGCCATATTTCACGATTCATTGTCACTTAGTTCATTGATGCGTGTGGTATAAGTTAGGTTGCAAGGAAGAGACACTACTACCTGACGAATGGACAAAGGCTAGTTTAGACAGAATATATAAATGACAAGATATAAGTAAGTTTTAGTTGTTAGGCATATCGAGCAAGGTGTATCCGACAATTAGAAAGGACACAATTATCGAAGAGCACGGACAGCAGTTGTGTTGTAATGCTTGTAGTGTAAGACTCGGTGGAAGTATTGAAAGTATATGTATAATAATTGGTAGTAGTAGTGCACATAATAGTGAAAGTCATTATTATTATACGTCATTAAGACACGCATGCACTGTCTTCACGGCTTATATGATTTTCGCTCAGGAAAAATACATCAGTTTATAATATTTAGAAAGATGCAAGGTAAAAGGAGATCTAATTTAAATTTTCTATATCATTAACCGTTGGCACCAGTAGGCATATGGAGGCACAGATGGACTTGCCTTGCCTGTTATTTGGTGTAGGTTTTATAATTTTTATAGTGACGCCTCGAATGATTAAGTTCTCTCTTGAATATGTTGAGAACGAGTGAGGCTTATTACTGCTACAGCCTCAGATGCATATTAATGTTGTAAGTCCCGTCTGAGGACAGTATGGCAGCAATTTGGGTAGTCTTTGGCCACTCGGCGGTGATATCAAATATTGAAAAGTGGTCAGCGGATATCGGGGATTCGAACCTGGGACCCTAGGCTCCCATGCCCGAACGCTGACCGATGCACCACTGTCAAGGGTTTTAACAAATATATTTTTCATAGTCAAGGAAAAAGTCAGAACACGAACAATGGAAATGTTTTCAAGCTAGACAAGTTCAGAATCAGGAGAGAAATAGGTAATAATTGGTTCACTAATAGGGTAGTAGAGGAGTGGAACAAACTCAGCAAGCATGTGGTAAGTGGTGGGACATTAGATATCATTAAGAAAAGGTTATACATATACCTATGGATGAAGATAACAGATGGTAAGTGTTAGGTGCACAGGAGCTGCCTTGTGTAGGTCAACTGGCCTTTTGCAGCCTCATTATTTTCTTATATTATTGTTCCCATGATAATCACATTTGGTGAGAGCAAGGATTATATAAAGTAGTTTGCATGTAATATTATACTTAAATGGCATATAATGCATCTTAGCTGCTTTAAACCTTAATAAGTATGAAGAAAGATATATCATTATTATCATTATTATTATCATTATTATCATTATTATCATTGGTATTATTATTATTATCACTATCATTATCATTATCATTATTATTAGTAGTAATCACCATTTGGAGCATTTCAAATATTGCCGCTTGAATTGGTGCATATATATATATATATATATATAACGCTCTAATTTAACTTTAATTAATTTTTATACTTTAGACTAAGAATGGCTATATATTTAATGTTACAATGTTACAATATGAGAGGCATTAGTGCGTATTATTAGTGGAGGAAAGGTTTTTGTGGATTGTAGTGTAGCTACATCACGCTTACTTGACGGGGAAGAAGCTGAACAGCGTGGGTCGGACATTGAAGTGAACTTGAGGTGAGTGTAGTTTAGTAGGTTTAATTACTGCTAGAGACGTTGCTACAGGTAATAGCTGCTTCCATATGTTGATGTAAGGTTGGTGCCTATTATTAGTTGTCTATCAAGTCCAGGAGTTTGCTAATAACGGCTAGGATAGGTTATAATATTGGTTTGTGACGCGTGCGCCCACGCGCACACACGCTGAGTCTCAACCCAAAAGCTTCGTAGCAGTAAAGGCTCATACAATACTATTATATTATTATCATTATTATTATTCAAATCTTTCTTCCAGGTTCAGTGACTCGAATCTGCGTGGCGTGAGAGAGGAAGGCAAACTTGCTCCGGCACTATTATACAAATTTCCCCCGAATGTTATCGAAAGTAAGTATTATAAGTATCATTATAGATAGATAATACCATGTAGTCTTACAGTATATGAAGACATGTTTCAGAGCTCCAGGAAAAGCTTTATAACGTGGGAAATAAGGATACATATGGTTAAAATGGCGGCTGGTTTTAAGAGTACGATAATTCTAATCAGTGGATCGTAACTTTTGATTTTTTATTTATTGTTAGTTTTTGTTAACACTGTTATTTGATTATAGTTTCTAT
The DNA here is from genome assembly GCA_029783475.1 of Metacarcinus magister. Lineage (NCBI taxonomy): Eukaryota > Metazoa > Arthropoda > Malacostraca > Decapoda > Cancridae > Metacarcinus > Metacarcinus magister. The sequence continues at coordinate 2,256,809 of JAPQNM010000024.1, forward strand.
GTTACCTGTTGAATTTTTTGTTGATAGTAACTGTATCTTATCTTATCGTTACAGTGATGATGCTAACTGATAACTGGCCCCTGTATCAACAACACCTGAAGAGGAGCACCGCGGGGCACGCTCAAAACACATAACAGGTAATAAATGTTAAATAGTATAGTTTTTGTATGGTATATCACATTTAATAATTTGTAGTGTGTTCCAACCAACTACTACTACTACTACTACTACTACTACTTGCATGAACATTGAGTAGCAGAATAGTAGTAGTGTAACAAAGAGACAGAGAGCAGTTAGATAATAGAGTTGTAGGAATATTAACAGGTTTTGAAAGGGAAGACAGGAGTTACTTAGAGTTTTATGAATATTAAGGGATATAAAGTAAAGCAATTGTTTTTTTTCTTATGTATGTAAGGAAATAAATGTGTAATGTTTGTTGATATGATAGCGTGAAATAAGTCACAGCTAACAGAACACAGGTAAATAATTAGGTAACTTGAGAGTAATTACCTATAATTTACTACTGTGTGTTGATACCTAACCTAGTCTGGTCAAACACATTACGGGAAAGAAAATTAATGATATCTACACCATCATATCATACGCTATCTATTTGTATACACTATCAACATCTTAGTGAGGATAGCGTAGTAATATAAATCAAAATAGTGAAGTCTACGCTATATCAGACCATCACTTATCATGACAAGAATAGAGAAAATTAGTTAAGCAGTCACTATGGTATTACGTGATAATATAATGGTATGTATAGGTTGTGGTTGTGCCGTATGGTATGTTGAGAGTAGGTGAACTTTAATACTAACGCTGACAGTACCTGAGACTATACCTGTTTGGTTTTACTTTCTCAGGTGTAATTTATTATATTAATTAATGTTGCTTTAACGTGATGGAGAAGTTTAAGGAAGTTACGGCTTATTTAACTTATTTTTAGTACTATTTGTCTTGATGGGAATATTAAATGAGTGTATAGTATTAGGTTCTTCAGGTATAATGCAACTTTTTACCCTTAACTTATTTACATAAACCAAAACAAAAAATAAACCCCACAGTTAGTAATAAAACATAATAATAATAATGTTAATAAGGTGCACATAAGGGAACAAAAACATCCTTACACATAACATAAACTAATATAGAGAAAGGAAAAAATATGACTAAGCTGATAACTCTGAAACCCTCCCAGCTAGTCGTAGGTAGGTACAGTGAGGGAAGGGAGGGAACAGGTTGTCTAGAAATGAGAGGTTAGATGAGTGCTCAGTTGGGGTGAAACGGAGCACGGAGCCAGCGAGGATGAATTGATGTTACTCGTTTGGGCTCAAGTTCCGAAGCGCGGTATGAAGGATTGAATTAAGTAGGAAACTGTATATACCAATAGTTTGAGGTCATAATTCGTGTTTACATTAAGGTTAACGACATGTGATAGCTGGTAATACTAGGAATTTGTAGAGTGTGTTGTCGTTTATATAATAAGACTATTATTATGTATACTGATTTGTGACGGAAATGGTGGTAGGATAAAAAGTTGCTGGTAAAGGTTATATAGACCAGTACTACATCGCCTCAAATTATATATACTTATAGAAAACGTTTTGGGGTTAAACTAGATGAGTATAGAGTGAATTAAATGGTAATGTGGAGTAATATGAACCGGTTGTCTGCTTTAAATTTTTTCTTATATACTTCTGTGTAAAAATATCCTTCAGTTTTATATAAAGTTAATTGTTTGTAATGTCTAGTTAGGTAATTATGTTGTTGTTGTATGTTTTGGGAAATCAAAGACGATTAGTATGTATATATACGTCGTTTACTCTCTCTCTCTCTCTCTCTCTCTCTCTCTCTCTCTCTCTCTCTCTCTCTCTCTCTCTCTCTCTCTCTCTCTCTCTCTCGCACACAAGACAAGGCTCCCTGATTACCTCCTACACGCCCATCAGGCTTCCCGCCCCTCCAGGCTTTGAACGCGTCGTAAATTCGCTTTTATTGGCTACAGTGAAGCGGGTTGAATGCAAAGTGGTAAGCCCCGCCCCGTTCAGCCCCGCCCCGCCCTGCCCCGTCCCGCCCCGTCCTGCCCCGATCCACTACAACCCGATCATCATTATCATTATCGTTATTATCATCATTCTTTTTCTCTTCTTCCTTCCTCCTTATGTCTCTTTATGCAGTTCCTCCTCTCTCTCTCTACTTCCCTTCTCTTCCTTCATCTCCTTCTGCAGTGCCTTCTCTCCTTCTCTTCCCTTCCTTCCTTCCCTTCCTTCATCTCTTCCTGCAGCCTCCCCTCCATGCACTCCATCCTGCCCTGTCGTATTTCATGGGCAGACCCACTCTTCTGACTTCATCTGAATATCTGACGACGTATTTATCATCCTTAGTGTCTTAATACTGAAGGGTTAGAGCGGAGCGAGTCAGTCAATTTTTGTGAGATAAAATTTTGGGGAGTTCGTTAAGTTTTCCTGTGGGTCCGTTTTTCTTTTTCGTTTTTCTTTTTCTTTTTGTAGTGTTGTAGTGTTTGTTTGTATGGTATTCAGTGAGTGAGTCAGTCAGTCATTAGGTCGCGTTAATAGGGTAGTTTCGATCACGTGACCTTGCAGCCACGTCAGGGATAAAAAAAAAAAAATCACCCCAGAATCCCACGAAAATTAATACATAGGGGCTCTTGGGTATGCTGAACACGAATATGAACTCATTTTTACGTATCTCTGACGATAATGGATTTCCATATTTTTGGGCCAAAAATATCGACCTGGATTGGGGTCGAAAACGTTTTTGTCATTTTACTACGTAACTATTAGTCCTACAGGAACAATGTAGGTATACAAAGTTATAGATATTGACAAGATCTATCTGATGCAGTCATTGCTTTTCTAAATACTTCCATACTTTTGGAGATAAATGGATTTTAGTTTGACAACAAAACAATTACATAAGTGTAATTTTCTCGGTAACTTAAATTCCAATCCCAATAAACTGTAGCTC
>JAPQNM010000024.1:2269799-2294154 GCA_029783475.1 Metacarcinus magister
TTTTTATATAAATATTAAGTTTAATTTTACTGCGTAATTATTAGTCATAGAACAAATATTCATAATATCAGTTCTACAATTTAATTAGGTCTATCAGATGCTGCAATTATATTTCCAATATCTCTAATAGCTTTCGAGAAAATGAGGAGGAAAATCATGTTTTTATATAAATATTAAGTTTCATTTTACTACGTAATTATTAGTCATAGAACAAATATTCATAATATCAGTTGTATAGTTTAATTAGGTGTATCAGCTGCTGCAATGATATTTCCAATATCTCTAATAGCTTTCGAGAAAATGAGGAGGAAAGTCATGTTTTTAAATAAATATTAAGTTTCATTTTACTGCGTAATTATTAGTCATAGAACAAATATTATTATATCAATTCTACAATTTAATTAGGTCTATCAGATGCTGCAATTATATTTCCAATATCTCTAATAGCTTTCGAGAAAATGACGAGGAAAATTATGTTTTTATATAAAAATACGGTTTTATTTTACTGCGTAATTATTAGTCTTGGAACAAATATTCATAATATCAGTTGTACAGTTGAATTAGGTATATCAGATGATGCAATGATATTTCCAATATCTCTAATAGCTTTCGAGAAAACGAGGAAGAAAGTAATTTAAAAAAAAGTAAAATTCAGTATTTATTAGTACTAGTGAAAATATTCATAATGACAGTACTAGATTTTAATTAGGTCTATCAGATGCTGCAATGATATTCCCAATATCTCTAATAGCTTTCGAGAAAATGAGGAGGAAAGTCATGTTTTTATATAAAAATTAAGTTTCATTTTATTTCGTAACTATTAGTCATAGAACAAATATTCATAATGACAGTTGTACAGTTTAATTAGGTGTATCAGATGCGTCAATGATATTTCCAATATCTCTAGTAGCTTTCGAGAAAATGAGGAGGAAAGTCGTTATTATATAAATATTAAGTTTCATTTTACTGCGTAATTATTAGCCATAGAACAAATATTCATAATATCAAATGTACAGTTTAATTAGGTGTATCAGATGCTGCAATGATATTTCCAATATTTCTAATAGCTTTCGAGAAAATGAGGAGGAAAGTCATGTTTTTATATAAATATTAAGTTTAATTTTACTGCGTAATTATTAGTCATAGAACAAATATTCATAATATCAGTTGTATAGTTTAATTAGGTGTATCAGCTGCTGCAATGATATTTCCAATATCTCTAATAGCTTTCGAGAAAATGAGGAGGAAAGTCATGTTTTTAAATAAATATTAAGTTTCATTTTACTGCGTAATTATTAGTCATAGAACAAATATTCATAATATCAGTTCTACAATTTAATTAGGTCTATCAGATGCTACAATTATATTTCCAATATCTCTAATAGCTTTCGAGAAAATGACGAGGAAAATCATGTTTTTATATAAAAATACGGTTTTATTTTACTGCGTAATTATTAGTCTTGGAACAAATATTCATAATATCAGTTGTAGAGTTGAATTAGGTTTATCAGATGATGCAATGATATTTCCAATATCTCTAATAGCTTTCGAGAAAACGAGGAAGAAAGTAATCTAAAAAAAAGTAAAATTCAGTATTTATTAGTACTAGTGAAAATATTCATAATGACAGTAGTAGATTTTAATCAGGTCTATCAGATGCTGCAATGATATTTCCAATATCTCTAATAACTTTCGAGAAAATGAGGGGAAATGTCATGTTTTTATATAAATATATAGTTTCATTTTACTGCGTAATTATTAGTCATAGAACAAATATTCATAATGTCAGTTTTACGGTTTAATTAGGTCTATCAGATGCTGCAGTGATATTTCCAATATCTCTAATAGCTTTCGAGAAAATGAGGAGGAAAATCATGTATTTATATAAATATTAAGTTTCATTTTACTGCGTAATTATTAGTCATAGAACAAATATTCATAATATCAGTTGTACAGTTTAATTAGGTCTATCAGATGCTGCAATTATATTTCCAATATCTCTAATAGCTTTCAAGAAAATGACGAGGAAAGTCATGTTTTTATATAAAAATACGGTTTTTTTTTACTGCGTAATTATTAGTCATAGTACAAATATTCATAATATCAGCTGTGCAGTTGAATTAGGTATATCAGATGATGCAATGATATTTCCAATATCTCTAATAGCTTTCGAGAAAACGAGGAAGAAAGTAATTTAAAAAAAAGTAAAATTCAGTATTTATTAGTACTAGTGAAAATATTCATAATGACAGTACTAGATTTTAATTAGGTCTATCAGATGCTGCAATGATATTCCCAATATCTCTAATAGCTTTCGAGAAAATGATTAGGAAAGTCATGTTTTTATATAAAAATTAAGTTTCATTTTATTGCGTAACTATTAGTCATAAAACAAATATTCATAATGACAGTTGTACAGTTTAATTAGGTGTATCAGATGCGTCAATGATATTTCCAATATCTCTAGTAGCTTTCGAGAAAATGAGGAGGAAAGTCGTTATTATATAAATATTAAGTTTCATTTTACTGCGTAATTATTAGCCATAGAACAAATATTCATAATATCAAATGTACAGTTTAATTAGGTGTATCAGATGCTGCAATGATATTTCCAATATTTCTAATAGCTTTCGAGAAAATGAGGAGGAAATTCATGTTTTTATATAAATATTAAGTTTAATTTTACTGCGTAATTATTAGTCATAGAACAAATATTCATAATATCAGTTGTATAGTTTAATTAGGTTTATCAGCTGCTGCAATGATATTTCCAATATCTCTAATAGCTTTCGAGAAAATGAGGAGGAAAGTCATGTTTTTAAATAAATATTAAGTTTCATTTTACTGCGTAATTATTAGTCATAGAACAAATATTCATAATATCAGTTCTACAATTTAATTAGGTCTATCAGATGCTGCAATTATATTTCCAATATCTCTAATAGCTTTCGAGAAAATGACGAGGAAAATCATGTTTTTATATAAAAATACGGTTTTATTTTACTGCGTAATTATTAGTCTTGGAACAAATATTCATAATATCAGTTGTAGAGTTGAATTAGGTTTATCAGATGATGCAATGATATTTCCAATATCTCTCATAGCTTTCGAGAAAATGAGGAGGAAAGTCATGTTTTTAAATAAATATTAAGTTTCATTTTACTGCGTAATTATTAGTCATAGAACAAATATTCATAATATCAGTTCTACAATTTAATTAGGTCTATCAGATGCTGCAATTATATTTCCAATATCTCTAATAGCTTTCGAGAAAATGAGGAGGAAAATCATGTTTTTATATAAATATTAAGTTTCATTTTACTGCGTAATTATTAGTCATAGAACAAATATTCATAATATCAGTTGTATAGTTTAATTAGGTGTATCAGCTGCTGCAATGATATTTCCAATATCCCTAATAGCTTTCGAGAAAATGAGGAGGAAAGTTATGTTTTTAAATAAATATTAAGTTTCATTTTACTGCGTAATTATTAGTCATAGAACAAATATTCATAATATCAGTTCTACAATTTAATTAGGTCTATCAGATGCTGCAATTATATTTCATATATCTCTAATAGCTTTCGAGAAAATGACGAGGAAAATCATGTTTTTATATAAAAATACGGTTTTATTTTACTGCGTAATTATTAGTCTTGGAACAAATATTCATAATATCAGTTGTAGAGTTGAATTAGGTTTATCAGATGATGCAATGATAGTTCCAATATCTCTAATAGCTTTCGAGTAAATGAGGAGGAAAGTCATGTTTTTAAATAAATATTAAGTTTCATTTTACTGCGTAATTATTAGTCATAGAACAAATATTCATAATATCAGTTCTACAATTTAATTAGGTATATCAGATGCTGCAATTATATTTCCAATATCTCTAATAGCTTTCGAGAAAATGAGGAGGAAAATCATGTTTTTATATAAATATTAAGTTTCATTTTACTGCGTAATTATTAGTCATAGAACAAATATTCATAATATCAGTTGTATAGTTTAATTAGGTGTATCAGCTGCTGCAATGATATTTCCAATATCTCTAATAGCTTTCGAGAAAATGAGGAGGAAAGTTATGTTTTTAAATAAATATTAAGTTTCATTTTACTGCGTAATTATTAGTCATAGACTAAATATTCATTATATCAGTTCTACAATTTAATTAGGTCTATCAGATGCTGCAATTATATTTCCAATATCTCTAATAGCTTTCGAGAAAATGACGAGGAAAATCATGTTTTTATATAAAAATACGGTTTTATTTTACTGCGTAATTATTAGTCATGGAACAAATATTCATAATATCAGTTGTAGAGTTGAATTAGGTGTATCAGATGATGCAATGATATTTCCAATATCTCTAATAGCTTTCGAGAAAACGAGGAAGAAAGTAATTTAAAAAAAAGTAAAATTCAGTATTTATTAGTACTAGTGAAAATATTCATAATGACAGTAGTAGATTTTAATCAGGGTCTATCAGATGCTGCAATGATATTTCCAATATCTCTAATAACTTTCGAGAAAATGAGGCGAAATGTCATGTTTTTATATAAATATATAGTTTCATTTTACTGCGTAATTATTAGTCATAGAACAAATATTCATAATGTCAGTTTTACGGTTTAATTAGGTCTATCAGATGCTGCAGTGATATTTCCAATATCTCTAATAGCTTTCGAGAAAATGAGGAGGAAAATCATGTTTTTATATAAATATTAAGTTTCATTTTACTGCGTAATTATTAGTCATAGAACAAATATTCATAATATCAGTTGTACAGTTTAATTAGGTCTATCAGATGCTGCAATTATATTCCAATATCTCTAATAGCTTTCAAGAAAATGACGAGGAAAGTCATGTTTTTATATAAAAATACGGTTTTTTTTTACTGCGTAATTATTAGTCATAGTACAAATATTCATAATATCAGTTGTACAGTTGAATTAGGTATATCAGATGATGCAATGATATTTCCAATATCTCTAATAGCTTTCGAGAAAACGAGGAAGAAAGTAATTTAAAAAAAAGTAAAATTCAGTATTTATTAGTACTAGTGAAAATATTCATAATGACAGTACTAGATTTTAATTAGGTCTATCAGATGCTGCAATGATATTTCCAATATCTCTAATAGCTTTCGAGAAAATGAGGAGGAAAGTCATGTTTTTATATAAAAATTAAGTTTCATTTTACTGCGTAATTATTAGTCATAGAACAAATATTCATAATGACAGTTGTACAGTTTAATTAGGTGTATCAGATGCGTCAATGATATTTCCAATATCTCTAGTAGCTTTCGAGAAAATGAGGAGGAAAGTCGTTATTTATATAAATATTAAGTTTCATTTTACTGCGTAATTATTAGCCATAGAACAAATATTCATAATATCAAAATGTACAGTTTAATTAGGTGTATCAGATGCTGCAATGATATTTCCAATATTTCTAATAGCTTTCGAGAAAATGAGGAGGAAATTCATGTTTTTATATAAATATTAAGTTTAATTTTACTGCGTAATTATTAGTCATAGAACAAATATTCATAATATCAGTTCTACAATTTAATTAGGTCTATCAGATGCTGCAATTATATTTCCAATATCTCTAATAGCTTTCGAGAAAATGAGGAGGAAAATCATGTTTTTATATAAATATTAAGTTTCATTTTACTGCGTAATTATTAGTCATAGAACAAATATTCATAATATCAGTTGTATAGTTTAATTAGGTGTATCAGATGCTGCAATGATATTTCCAATATCTCTAATAGCTTTCGAGAAAATGAGGAGGAAAGTCATGTTTTTAAATAAATATTAAGTTTCATTTTACTGCGTAATTATTAGTCATAGAACAAATATTCATATATCAGTTCTACATTTAATTAGGTCTATCAGATGCTGCAATTATATTTCCAATATCTCTAATAGCTTTCGAGAAAATGACGAGGAAAATCATGTTTTTATATAAAAATACGGTTTTATTTTACTGCGTAATTATTAGTCATAGAACAAATATTCATAATATCAGTTGTACAGTTGAATTAGGTATATCAGATGATGCAATGATATTTCCAATATCTCTAATAGCTTTCGAGAAAACGAGGAAGAAAGTAATTTAAAAAAAGTAAAATTCAGTATTTATTAGTACTAGTGAAAATATTCATAATGACAGTACTAAATTTTAATTAGGTCTATCAGATGCTGCAATGATATTCCCAATATCTCTAATAGCTTTCGAGAAAATGAGGAGGAAAGTCATGTTTTTATATAAAAATTAAGTTTCATTTTACTGCGTAATTATTAGTCATAGAACAAATATTCATAATGACAGTTGTACAGTTTAATTAGGTGTATCAGATGCGTCAATGATATTTCCAATATCTCTAGTAGCTTTCGAGAAAATGAGGAGGAAAGTCGTTATTATATAAATATTAAGTTTCATTTTACTGCGTAATTATTAGCCATAGAACAAATATTCATAATATCAAATGTACAGTTTAATTAGGTGTATCAGATGCTGCAATGATATTTCCAATATCTCTAATAGCTTTCGAGAAAATGAGGAGGAAAATCATGTTTTTATATAAATATTAAGTTTAATTTTACTGCGTAATTATTAGTCATAGAACAAATATTCATAATATCAGTTGTATAGTTTAATTAGGTGTATCAGATGCTGCAATGATATTTCCAATATCTCTAATAGCTTTCGAGAAAATGAGGAGGAAAGTCATGTTTTTAATAAATATTAAGTTTCATTTTACTGCGTAATTATTAGTCATAGAACAAATATTCATAATATCAGTTCTACAATTTAATTAGGTCTATCAGATGCTGCAATTATATTTCCAATATCTCTAATAGCTTTCGAGAAAATGACGAGGAAAATCATGTTTTTATATAAAAATACGGTTTTATTTTACTGCGTAATTATTAGTCTTGGAACAAATATTCATAATATCAGTTGTAGAGTTGAATTAGGTTATCAGATGATGCAATGATATTTCCAATATCTCTAATAGCTTTCGAGAAAATGAGGAGGAAAGTCATGTTTTTAAATAAATATTAAGTTTCATTTTACTGCGTAATTATTAGTCATAGAACAAATATTCATAATATCAGTTCTACAATTTAATTAGGTCTATCAGATGCTGCAATTATATTTCCAATATCTCTAATAGCTTTCGAGAAAATGAGGAGGAAAATCATGTTTTTATATAAATATTAAGTTTCATTTTACTGCGTAATTATTAGTCATAGAACAAATATTCATAATATCAGTTGTATAGTTTAATTAGGTGTATCAGCTGCTGCAATGATATTTCCAATATCTCTAATAGCTTTCGAGAAAATGAGGAGGAAAGTTATGTTTTTAAATAAATATTAAGTTTCATTTTACTGCGTAATTATTAGTCATAGAACAAATATTCATAATATCAGTTCTACAATTTAATTAGGTCTATCAGATGCTGCAATTATATTTCATATATCTCTAATAGCTTTCGAGAAAATGACGAGGAAAATCATGTTTTTATATAAAAATACGGTTTTATTTTACTGCGTAATTATTAGTCTTGGAACAAATATTCATAATATCAGTTGTAGAGTTGAATTAGGTTATCAGATGATGCAATGATATTTCCAATATCTCTAATAGCTTTCGAGAAAATGAGGAGGAAAGTCATGTTTTTAAATAAATATTAAGTTTCATTTTACTGCGTAATTATTAGTCATAGAACAAATATTCATAATATCAGTTCTACAATTTAATTAGGTATATCAGATGCTGCAATTATATTTCCAATATCTCTAATAGCTTTCGAGAAAATGAGGAGGAAAATCATGTTTTTATATAAATATTAAGTTTCATTTTACTGCGTAATTATTAGTCATAGAACAAATATTCATAATATCAGTTGTACAGTTTAATTAGGTGTATCAGATGCTGCAATGATATTTCCAATATCTCTAATAGCTTTCGAGAAAATGAGGAGGAAATTCATGTTTTTATATAAATATTAAGTTTCATTTTACTGCGTAATTATTAGTCATAGACAAATATTCATTATATCAGTTTGTACAGTTTAATTAGGTCTATCAGATGCTGCAATTATATTTCCAATATCTCTAATAGCTTTCGAGAAAATGACGAGGAAAATCATGTTTTTATATAAATATTAAGTTTCATTTTACTGCGTAATTATTAGTCATAGAACAAATATTCATAATATCAGTTGTACAGTTTAATTAGGTCTATCAGATGCTGCAATTATATTTCCAATATCTCTAATAGCTTTCGAGAAAATGACGAGGAAAGTCATGTTTTTATATAAAAATACGTTTTTTTTTACTGCGTTATTATTAGTCATAGTACAAATATTCATAATATCAGTTGTACAGTTGAATTAGGTATATCAGATGATGCAATGATATTTCCAATATCTCTAATAGCTTTCGAGAAAACGAGGAAGAAAGTAATTTAAAAAAAAGTAAAATTCAGTATTTATTAGTACTAGTGAAAATATTCATAATGACAGTACTAGATTTTAATTAGGTCTATCAGATGCTGCAATGATATTCCCAATATCTCTAATAGCTTTCGAGAAAATGAGGAGGAAAGTCATGTTTTTATATAAAAATTAAGTTTCATTTTACTGCGTAATTATTAGTCATAGAACAAATATTCATAATGACAGTTGTACAGTTTAATTAGGTGTATCAGATGCGTCAATGATATTTCCAATATCTCTAGTAGCTTTCGAGAAAATGAGGAGGAAAGTCGTTATTATATAAATATTAAGTTTCATTTTACTGCGTAATTATTAGCCATAGAACAAATATTCATAATATCAAATGTACAGTTTAATTAGGTGTATCAGATGCTGCAATGATATTTCCAATATTTCTAATAGCTTTCGAGAAAATGAGGAGGTAATTCATGTTTTTATATAAATATTAAGTTTAATTTTACTGCGTAATTATTAGTCATAGAACAAATATTCATAATATCAGTTCTACAATTTAATTAGTTCTATCAGATGCTGCAATTATATTTCCAATATCTCTAATAGCTTTCGAGAAAATGACGAGGAAAATCATGTTTTTATATAAAAATACGGTTTTATTTTACTGCGTAATTATTAGTCATGGAACAAATATTCATAATATCAGTTGTAGAGTTGAATTAGGTGTATCAGATGATGCAATGATATTTCCAATATCTCTAATAGCTTTCGAGAAAACGAGGAAGAAAGTAATTTAAAAAAAAGTAAAATTCAGTATTTATTAGTACTAGTGAAAATATTCATAATGACAGTAGTAGATTTTAATCAGGGTCTATCAGATGCTGCAATGATATTTCCAATATCTCTAATAACTTTCGAGAAAATGAGGCGAAATGTCATGTTTTTATATAAATATATAGTTTCATTTTACTGCGTAATTATTAGTCATAGAACAAATATTCATAATGTCAGTTTTACGGTTTAATTAGGTCTATCAGATGCTGCAGTGATATTTCCAATATCTCTAATAGCTTTCGAGAAAATGAGGAGGAAAATCATGTATTTATATAAATATTAAGTTTCATTTTACTGCGTAATTATTAGTCATAGAACAAATATTCATAATATCAGTTGTACAGTTTAATTAGGTCTATCAGATGCTGCAATTATATTTCCAATATCTCTAATAGCTTTCAAGAAAATGACGAGGAAAGTCATGTTTTTATATAAAAATACGGTTTTTTTTTTACTGCGTAATTATTAGTCATAGTACAAATATTCATAATATCAGTTGTGCAGTTGAATTAGGTATATCAGATGATGCAATGATATTTCCAATATCTCTAATAGCTTTCGAGAAAACGAGGAAGAAAGTAATTTAAAAAAAAGTAAAATTCAGTATTTATTAGTACTAGTGAAAATATTCATAATGACAGTACTAGATTTTAATTAGGTCTATCAGATGCTGCAATGATATTCCCAATATCTCTAATAGCTTTCGAGAAAATGAGGAGGAAAGTCATGTTTTTATATAAAAATTAAGTTTCATTTTATTGCGTAACTATTAGTCATAGAACAAATATTCATAATGACAGTTGTACAGTTTAATTAGGTGTATCAGATGCGTCAATGATATTTCCAATATCTCTAGTAGCTTTCGAGAAAATGAGGAGGAAAGTCGTTATTATATAAATATTAAGTTTCATTTTACTGCGTAATTATTAGCCATAGAACAAATATTCATAATATCAAATGTACAGTTTAATTAGGTGTATCAGATGCTGCAATGATATTTCCAATATTTCTAATAGCTTTCGAGAAAATGAGGAGGAAATTCATGTTTTTATATAAATATTAAGTTTAATTTTACTGCGTAATTATTAGTCATAGAACAAATATTCATAATATCAGTTGTATAGTTTAATTAGGTTTATCAGCTGCTGCAATGATATTTCCAATATCTCTAATAGCTTTCGAGAAAATGAGGAGGAAAGTCATGTTTTTAAATAAATATTAAGTTTCATTTTACTGCGTAATTATTAGTCATAGAACAAATATTCATAATATCAGTTCTACAATTTAATTAGGTCTATCAGATGCTGCAATTATATTTCCAATATCTCTAATAGCTTTCGAGAAAATGACGAGGAAAATCATGTTTTTATATAAAAATACGGTTTTATTTTACTGCGTAATTATTAGTCTTGGAACAAATATTCATAATATCAGTTGTAGAGTTGAATTAGGTTTATCAGATGATGCAATGATATTTCCAATATCTCTAATAGCTTTCGAGAAAATGAGGAGGAAAGTCATGTTTTAAAATAAATATTAAGTTTCATTTTACTGCGTAATTATTAGTCATAGAACAAATATTCATAATATCAGTTCTACAATTTAATTAGGTCTATCAGATGCTGCAATTATATTTCCAATATCTCTAATAGCTTTCGAGAAAATGAGGAGGAAAATCATGTTTTTATATAAATATTAAGTTTCATTTTACTGCGTAATTATTAGTCATAGAACAAATATTCATAATATCAGTTGTATAGTTTAATTAGGTGTATCAGCTGCTGCAATGATATTTCCAATATCCCTAATAGCTTTCGAGAAAATGAGGAGGAAAGTCATGTTTTTAAATAAATATTAAGTTTCATTTTACTGCGTAATTATTAGTCATAGAACAAATATTCATAATATCAGTTTTACAATTTAATTAGGTCTATCAGATGCTGCAATTATATTTCCAATATCTCTAATAGCTTTCGAGAAAATGACGAGGAAAATCATGTTTTTATATAAAAATACGGTTTTATTTTACTGCGTAATTATTAGTCTTGGAACAAATATTCATAATATCAGTTGTAGAGTTGAATTAGGTTTATCAGATGATGCAATGATATTTCCAATATCTCTAATAGCTTTCGAGAAAACGAGGAAGAAAGTAATCTAAAAAAAAGTAAAATTCAGTATTTATTAGTACTAGTGAAAATATTCATAATGACAGTAGTAGATTTTAATCAGGTCTATCAGATGCTGCAATGATATTTCCAATATCTCTAATAACTTTCGAGAAAATGAGGCGAAATGTCATGTTTTTATATAAATATATAGTTTCATTTTACTGCGTAATTATTAGTCATAGAACAAATATTCATAATGTCAGTTTTACGGTTTAATTAGGTCTATCAGATGCTGCAGTGATATTTCCAATATCTCTAATAGCTTTCGAGAAAATGAGGAGGAAAATCATGTTTTTATATAAATATTAAGTTTCATTTTACTGCGTAATTATTAGTCATAGAACAAATATTCATAATATCAGTTGTACAGTTTAATTAGGTCTATCAGATGCTGCAATTATATTTCCAATATCTCTAATAGCTTTCAAGAAAATGACGAGGAAAGTCATGTTTTTATATAAAAATACGGTTTTTTTTTACTGCGTAATTATTAGTCATAGTACAAATATTCATAATATCAGTTGTACAGTTGAATTAGGTATATCAGATGATGCAATGATATTTCCAATATCTCTAATAGCTTTCGAGAAAACGAGGAAGAAAGTAATTTAAAAAAAAGTAAAATTCAGTATTTATTAGTACTAGTGAAAATATTCATAATGACAGTACTAGATTTTAATTAGGTCTATCAGATGCTGCAATGATATTTCCAATATCTCTAATAGCTTTCGAGAAAATGAGGAGGAAAGTCATGTTTTTATATAAAAATTAAGTTTCATTTTACTGCGTAATTATTAGTCATAGAACAAATATTCATAATGACAGTTGTACAGTTTAATTAGGTGTATCAGATGCGTCAATGATATTTCCAATATCTCTAGTAGCTTTCGAGAAAATGAGGAGGAAAGTCGTTATTATATAAATATTAAGTTTCATTTTACTGCGTAATTATTAGCCATAGAACAAATATTCATAATATCAAATGTACAGTTTAATTAGGTGTATCAGATGCTGCAATGATATTTCCAATTTTTCTAATAGCTTTCGAGAAAATGAGGAGGAAAGTCATGTTTTTATATAAATATTAAGTTTAATTTTACTGCGTAATTATTAGTCATAGAACAAATATTCATAATATCAGTTCTACAATTTAATTAGGTCTATCAGATGCTGCAATTATATTTCCAATATCTCTAATAGCTTTCGAGAAAATGACGAGGAAAATCATTTTTTTATATAAAAATACGGTTTTATTTTACTGCGTAATTATTAGTCATGGAACAAATATTCATAATATCAGTTGTAGAGTTGAATTAGGTGTATCAGATGATGCAATGATATTTCCAATATCTCTAATAGCTTTCGAGAAAACGAGGAAGAAAGTAATTTAAAAAAAAGTAAAATTCAGTATTTATTAGTACTAGTGAAAATATTCATAATGACAGTAGTAGATTTTAATCAGGTCTATCAGATGCTGCAATGATATTTCCAATATCTCTAATAACTTACGAGAAAATGAGGCGAAATGTCATGTTTTTATATAAATATATAGTTTCATTTTACTGCGTAATTATTAGTCATAGAACAAATATTCATAATGTCAGTTTTACGGTTTAATTAGGTCTATCAGATGCTGCAGTGATATTTCCAATATCTCTAATAGCTTTCGAGAAAATGAGGAGGAAAATCATGTTTTTATATAAATATTAAGTTTCATTTTACTGCATAATTATTAGTCATAGAACAAATATTCATAATATCAGTTGTACAGTTTAATTAGGTCTATCAGATGCTGCAATTATATTTCCAATATCTCTAATAGCTTTCAAGAAAATGACGAGGAAAGTCATGTTTTTATATAAAAATACGGTTTTTTTTTACTGCGTAATTATTAGTCATAGTACAAATATTCATAATATCAGTTGTACAGTTGAATTAGGTATATCAGATGATGCAATGATATTTCCAATATCTCTAATAGCTTTCGAGAAAACGAGGAAGAAAGTAATTTAAAAAAAAGTAAAATTCAGTATTTATTAGTACTAGTGAAAATATTCATAATGACAGTACTAGATTTTAATTAGGTCTATCAGATGCTGCAATGATATTCCCAATATCTCTAATAGCTTTCGAGAAAATGAGGAGGAAAGTCATGTTTTTATATAAAAATTAAGTTTCATTTTACTGCGTAATTATTAGTCATAGAACAAATATTCATAATGACAGTTGTACAGTTTAATTAGGTGTATCAGATGCGTCAATGATATTTCCAATATCTCTAGTAGCTTTCGAGAAAATGAGGAGGAAAGTCGTTATTATATAAATATTAAGTTTCATTTTACTGCGTAATTATTAGCCATAGAACAAATATTCATAATATCAAATGTACAGTTTAATTAGGTGTATCAGATGCTGCAATGATATTTCCAATATTTCTAATAGCTTTCGAGAAAATGAGGAGGAAATTCATGTTTTTATATAAATATTAAGTTTAATTTTACTGCGTAATTATTAGTCATAGAACAAATATTCATAATATCAGTTGTATAGTTTAATTAGGTGTATCAGCTGCTGCAATGATATTTCCAATATCTCTAATAGCTTTCGAGAAAATGAGGAGGAAAGTCATGTTTTTAAATAAATATTAAGTTTCATTTTACTGCGTAATTATTAGTCATAGAACAAATATTCATAATATCAGTTCTACAATTTAATTAGGTCTATCAGATGCTGCAATTATATTTCCAATATCTCTAATAGCTTTCGAGAAAATGACGAGGAAAATCATGTTTTTATATAAAAATACGGTTTTATTTTACTGCGTAATTATTAGTCTTGGAACAAATATTCATAATATCAGTTGTAGAGTTGAATTAGGTTTATCAGATGATGCAATGATATTTCCAATATCTCTAATAGCTTTCGAGAAAACGAGGAAGAAAGTAATCTAAAAAAAAGTAAAATTCAGTATTTATTAGTACTAGTGAAAATATTCATAATGACAGTAGTAAATTTTAATCAGGTCTATCAGATGCTGCAATGATATTTCCAATATCTCTAATAACTTTCGAGAAAATGAGGGGAAATGTCATGTTTTTATATAAATATATAGTTTCATTTTACTGCGTAATTATTAGTCATAGAACAAATATTCATAATGTCAGTTTTACGGTTTAATTAGGTCTATCAGATGCTGCAGTGATATTTCCAATATCTCTAATAGCTTTCGAGAAAATGAGGAGGAAAATCATGTATTTATATAAATATTAAGTTTCATTTTACTGCGTAATTATTAGTCATAGAACAAATATTCATAATATCAGTTGTACAGTTTAATTAGGTCTATCAGATGCTGCAATTATATTTCCAATATCTCTAATAGCTTTCAAGAAAATGACGAGGAAAGTCATGTTTTTATATAAAAATACGGTTTTTTTTTTACTGCGTAATTATTAGTCATAGTACAAATATTCATAATATCAGTTGTGCAGTTGAATTAGGTATATCAGATGATGCAATGATATTTCCAATATCTCTAATAGCTTTCGAGAAAACGAGGAAGAAAGTAATTTAAAAAAAAGTAAAATTCAGTATTTATTAGTACTAGTGAAAATATTCATAATGACAGTACTAGATTTTAATTAGGTCTATCAGATGCTGCAATGATATTCCCAATATCTCTAATAGCTTTCGAGAAAATGAGGAGGAAAGTCATGTTTTTATATAAAAATTAAGTTTCATTTTATTGCGTAACTATTAGTCATAGAACAAATATTCATAATGACAGTTGTACAGTTTAATTAGGTGTATCAGATGCGTCAATGATATTTCCAATATCTCTAGTAGCTTTCGAGAAAATGAGGAGGAAAGTCGTTATTATATAAATATTAAGTTTCATTTTACTGCGTAATTATTAGCCATAGAACAAATATTCATAATATCAAATGTACAGTTTAATTAGGTGTATCAGATGCTGCAATGATATTTCCAATATTTCTAATAGCTTTCGAGAAAATGAGGAGGAAATTCATGTTTTTATATAAATATTAAGTTTAATTTTACTGCGTAATTATTAGTCATAGAACAAATATTCATAATATCAGTTGTATAGTTTAATTAGGTGTATCAGCTGCTGCAATGATATTTCCAATATCTCTAATAGCTTTCGAGAAAATGAGGAGGAAAGTCATGTTTTTAAATAAATATTAAGTTTCATTTTACTGCGTAATTATTAGTCATAGAACAAATATTCATAATATCAGTTCTACAATTTAATTAGGTCTATCAGATGCTGCAATTATATTTCCAATATCTCTAATAGCTTTCGAGAAAATGACGAGGAAAATCATGTTTTTATATAAAAATACGGTTTTATTTTACTGCGTAATTATTAGTCTTGGAACAAATATTCATAATATCAGTTGTAGAGTTGAATTAGGTTTATCAGATGATGCAATGATATTTCCAATATCTCTAATAGCTTTCGAGAAAATGAGGAGGAAAGTCATGTTTTTAAATAAATATTAAGTTTCATTTTACTGCGTAATTATTAGTCATAGAACAAATATTCATAATATCAGTTCTACAATTTAATTAGGTCTATCAGATGCTGCAATTATATTTCCAATATCTCTAATAGCTTTCGAGAAAATGAGGAGGAAAATCATGTTTTTATATAAATATTAAGTTTCATTTTACTGCGTAATTATTAGTCATAGAACAAATATTCATAATATCAGTTGTATAGTTTAATTAGGTGTATCAGCTGCTGCAATGATATTTCCAATATCTCTAATAGCTTTCGAGAAAATGAGGAGGAAAGTTATGTTTTTAAATAAATATTAAGTTTCATTTTACTGCGTAATTATTAGTCATAGAACAAATATTCATAATATCAGTTCTACAATTTAATTAGGTCTATCAGATGCTGCAATTATATTTCCAATATCTCTAATAGCTTTCGAGAAAATGACGAGGAAAATCATGTTTTTATATAAAAATACGGTTTTATTTTACTGCGTAATTATTAGTCTTGGAACAAATATTCATAATATCAGTTGTAGAGTTGAATTAGGTTTATCAGATGATGCAATGATATTTCCAATATCTCTAATAGCTTTCGAGAAAATGAGGAGGAAAGTCATGTTTTTAAATAAATATTAAGTTTCATTTTACTGCGTAATTATTAGTCATAGAACAAATATTCATAATGATCAGTTCTACATTTTAATTAGGTCTATCAGATGCTGCAATGATATTTCCAATATCTCTAATAGCTTTCGAGAAAATGAGGAGAAAAGTCATGTTTTTATATAAATATTAAGTTTCATTTTACTGCGTAATTATTAGTCATAGAACAAATATTCATAATATCAGTTTGTACAGTTTAATTAGGTGTATCAGCTGCTGCAATGATATTTCCAATATCTCTAATAGCTTTCGAGAAAATGAGGAGGAAAGTTATGTTTTTATATAAATATTAAGTTTCATTTTACTGCGTAATTATTAGTCATAGAACAAATATTCATAATATCAGTTCTACATTTAATTAGGTCTATCAGATGCTGCAATTATATTTCCAATATCTCTAATAGCTTTCGAGAAAATGACGAGGAAAATCATGTTTTTATATAAAAATACGGTTTTATTTTACTGCGTAATTATTAGTCATGGAACAAATATTCATAATATCAGTTGTAGAGTTGAATTAGGTGTATCAGATGATGCAATGATATTTCCAATATCTCTAATAGCTTTCGAGAAAACGAGGAAGAAAGTAATTTAAAAAAAAGTAAAATTCAGTATTTATTAGTACTAGTGAAAATATTCATAATGACAGTAGTAGATTTTAATCAGGTCTATCAGATGCTGCAATGATATTTCCAATATCTCTAATAACTTTCGAGAAAATGAGGCGAAATGTCATGTTTTTATATAAATATATAGTTTCATTTTACTGCGTAATTATTAGTCATAGAACAAATATTCATAATGTCAGTTTTACGGTTTAATTAGGTCTATCAGATGCTGCAGTGATATTTCCAATATCTCTAATAGCTTTCGAGAAAATGAGGAGGAAAATCATGTTTTTATATAAATATTAAGTTTCATTTTACTGCGTAATTATTAGTCATAGAACAAATATTCATAATATCAGTTGTACAGTTTAATTAGGTCTATCAGATGCTGCAATTATATTTCCAATATCTCTAATAGCTTTCAAGAAAATGACGAGGAAAGTCATGTTTTTATATAAAAATACGGTTTTTTTTTACTGCGTAATTATTAGTCATAGTACAAATATTCATAATATCAGTTGTACAGTTGAATTAGGTATATCAGATGATGCAATGATATTTCCAATATCTCTAATAGCTTTCGAGAAAACGAGGAAGAAAGTAATTTAAAAAAAAGTAAAATTCAGTATTTATTAGTACTAGTGAAAATATTCATAATGACAGTACTAGATTTTAATTAGGTCTATCAGATGCTGCAATGATATTCCCAATATCTCTAATAGCTTTCGAGAAAATGAGGAGGAAAGTCATGTTTTTATATAAAAATTAAGTTTCATTTTACTGCGTAATTATTAGTCATAGAACAAATATTCATAATGACAGTTGTACAGTTTAATTAGGTGTATCAGATGCGTCAATGATATTTCCAATATCTCTAGTAGCTTTCGAGAAAATGAGGAGGAAAGTCGTTATTATATAAATATTAAGTTTCATTTTACTGCGTAATTATTAGCCATAGAACAAATATTCATAATATCAAATGTACAGTTTAATTAGGTGTATCAGATGCTGCAATGATATTTCCAATATTTCTAATAGCTTTCGAGAAAATGAGGAGGAAATTCATGTTTTTATATAAATATTAAGTTTAATTTTACTGCGTAATTATTAGTCATAGAACAAATATTCATAATATCAGTTCTACAATTTAATTAGGTCTATCAGATGCTGCAATTATATTTCCAATATCTCTAATAGCTTTCGAGAAAATGACGAGGAAAATCATGTTTTTATATAAAAATACGGTTTTATTTTACTGCGTAATTATTAGTCATGGAACAAATATTCATAATATCAGTTGTAGAGTTGAATTAGGTGTATCAGATGATGCAATGATATTTCCAATATCTCTAATAGCTTTCGAGAAAACGAGGAAGAAAGTAATTTAAAAAAAAGTAAAATTCAGTATTTATTAGTACTAGTGAAAATATTCATAATGACAGTAGTAGATTTTAATCAGGTCTATCAGATGCTGCAATGATATTTCCAATATCTCTAATAACTTTCGAGAAAATGAGGCGAAATGTCATGTTTTTATATAAATATATAGTTTCATTTTACTGCGTAATTATTAGTCATAGAACAAATATTCATAATGTCAGTTTTACGGTTTAATTAGGTCTATCAGATGCTGCAGTGATATTTCCAATATCTCTAATAGCTTTCGAGAAAATGAGGAGGAAAATCATGTTTTTATATAAATATTAAGTTTCATTTTACTGCGTAATTATTAGTCATAGAACAAATATTCATAATATCAGTTGTACAGTTTAATTAGGTCTATCAGATGCTGCAATTATATTTCCAATATCTCTAATAGCTTTCAAGAAAATGACGAGGAAAGTCATGTTTTTATATAAAAATACGTTTTTTTTTACTGCGTAATTATTAGTCATAGTACAAATATTCATAATATCAGTTGTACAGTTGAATTAGGTATATCAGATGATGCAATGATATTTCCAATATCTCTAATAGCTTTCGAGAAAACGAGGAAGAAAGTAATTTAAAAAAAAGTAAAATTCAGTATTTATTAGTACTAGTGAAAATATTCATAATGACAGTACTAGATTTTAATTAGGTCTATCAGATGCTGCAATGATATTCCCAATATCTCTAATAGCTTTCGAGAAAATGAGGAGGAAAGTCATGTTTTTATATAAAAATTAAGTTTCATTTTACTGCGTAATTATTAGTCATAGAACAAATATTCATAATGACAGTTGTACAGTTTAATTAGGTGTATCAGATGCGTCAATGATATTTCCAATATCTCTAGTAGCTTTCGAGAAAATGAGGAGGAAAGTCATGTTTTTATATAAATATTAAGTTTCATTTTACTGCGTAATTATTAGTCATAGAACAAATATTCATAATATCAGTTCTACAATTTAATTAGGTCTATCAGATGCTGCAATTATATTTCCAATATCTCTAATAGCTTTCGAGAAAATGAGGAGGAAAATCATGTTTTTATATAAATATTAAGTTTCATTTTACTGCGTAATTATTAGTCATAGAACAAATATTCATAATATCAGTTGTACAGTTTAATTAGGTGTATCAGATGCTGCAATGATATTTCCAATATCTCTAATAGCTTTCGAGAAAATGAGGAGGAAATCATGTTTTTATATAAATATTAAGTTTAATTTTACTGCGTAATTATTAGTCATAGAACAAATATTCATAATATCAGTTCTACAATTTAATTAGGTCTATCAGATGCTGCAATTATATTTCCAATATCTCTAATAGCTTTCGAGAAAATGAGGAGGAAATCATGTTTTTATATAAATATTAAGTTTCATTTTACTGCGTAATTATTAGTCATAGAACAAATATTCATAATATCAGTTGTATAGTTTAATTAGGTGTATCAGATGCTGCAATGATATTTCCAATATCTCTAATAGCTTTCGAGAAAATGAGGAGGAAAGTCATGTTTTTAAATAAATATTAAGTTTCATTTTACTGCGTAATTATTAGTCATAGAACAAATATTCATAATATCAGTTCTACAATTTAATTAGGTCTATCAGATGCTGCAATTATATTTCCAATATCTCTAATAGCTTTCGAGAAAATGACGAGGAAAATCATGTTTTTATATAAAAATACGGTTTTATTTTACTGCGTAATTATTAGTCTAGAACAAATATTCATAATATCAGTTGTACAGTTGAATTAGGTATATCAGATGATGCAATGATATTTCCAATATCTCTAATAGCTTTCGAGAAAACGAGGAAGAAAGTAATTTAAAAAAAAGTAAAATTCAGTATTTATTAGTACTAGTGAAAATATTCATAATGACAGTACTAGATTTTAATTAGGTCTATCAGATGCTGCAATGATATTCCCAATATCTCTAATAGCTTTCGAGAAAATGAGGAGGAAAGTCATGTTTTTATATAAAAATTAAGTTTCATTTTATTTGCGTAACTATTAGTCATAGAACAAATATTCATAATGACAGTTGTACAGTTTAATTAGGTGTATCAGATGCGTCAATGATATTTCCAATATCTCTAGTAGCTTTCGAGAAAATGAGGAGGAAAGTCGTTATTATATAAATATTAAGTTTCATTTTACTGCGTAATTATTAGCCATAGAACAAATATTCATAATATCAGTTGTACAGTTTAATTAGGTGTATCAGATGCTGCAATGATATTTCCAATATCTCTAATAGCTTTCGAGAAAATGAGGAGGAAAGTCATGTTTTTATATAAATATTAAGTTTCATTTTACTGCGTAATTATTAGTCATAGAACAAATATTCATAATATCAGTTGTATAGTTTAATTAGGTGTATCAGCTGCTGCAATGATATTTCCAATATCTCTAATAGCTTTCGAGAAAATGAGGAGGAAAGTCATGTTTTTAAATAAATATTAAGTTTCATTTTACTGCGTAATTATTAGTCATAGAACAAATATTCATAATATCAGTTTCTACAATTTAATTAGGTCTATCAGATGCTGCAATTATATTTCCAATATCTCTAATAGCTTTCGAGAAAATGACGAGGAAAATCATGTTTTTATATAAAAATACGGTTTTATTTTACTGCGTAATTATTAGTCTTGGAACAAATATTCATAATATCAGTTGTAGAGTTGAATTAGGTTTATCAGATGATGCAATGATATTTCCAATATCTCTAATAGCTTTCGAGAAAACGAGGAAGAAAGTAATCTAAAAAAAGTAAAATTCAGTATTTATTAGTACTAGTGAAAATATTCATAATGACAGTAGTAGATTTTAATCAGGTCTATCAGATGCTGCAATGATATTTCCAATATCTCTAATAACTTTCGAGAAAATGAGGCGAAATGTCATGTTTTTATATAAATATATAGTTTCATTTTACTGCGTAATTATTAGTCATAGAACAAATATTCATAATGTCAGTTTTACGGTTTAATTAGGTCTATCAGATGCTGCAGTGATATTTCCAATATCTCTAATAGCTTTCGAGAAAATGAGGAGGAAAATCATGTTTTTATATAAATATTAAGTTTCATTTTACTGCGTAATTATTAGTCATAGAACAAATATTCATAATATCAGTTGTACAGTTTAATTAGGTCTATCAGATGCTGCAATTATATTTCCAATATCTCTAATAGCTTTCAAGAAAATGACGAGGAAAGTCATGTTTTTATATAAAAATACGGTTTTTTTTTACTGCGTAATTATTAGTCATAGTACAAATATTCATAATATCAGTTGTACAGTTGAATTAGGTATATCAGATGATGCAATGATATTTCCAATATCTCTAATAGCTTTCGAGAAAACGAGGAAGAAAGTAATTTAAAAAAAAGTAAAATTCAGTATTTATTAGTACTAGTGAAAATATTCATAATGACAGTACTAGATTTTAATTAGGTCTATCAGATGCTGCAATGATATTTCCAATATCTCTAATAGCTTTCGAGAAAATGAGGAGGAAAGTCATGTTTTTATATAAAATTAAGTTTCATTTTACTGCGTAATTATTAGTCATAGAACAAATATTCATAATGACAGTTGTACAGTTTAATTAGGTGTATCAGATGCGTCAATGATATTTCCAATATCTCTAGTAGCTTTCGAGAAAATGAGGAGGAAAGTCGTTATTATATAAATATTAAGTTTCATTTTACTGCGTAATTATTAGCCATAGAACAAATATTCATAATATCAAATGTACAGTTTAATTAGGTGTATCAGATGCTGCAATGATATTTCCAATATTTCTAATAGCTTTCGAGAAAATGAGGAGGAAATTCATGTTTTTATATAAATATTAAGTTTAATTTTACTGCGTAATTATTAGTCATAGAACAAATATTCATAATATCAGTTGTATAGTTTAATTAGGTTTATCAGCTGCTGCAATGATATTTCCAATATCTCTAATAGCTTTCGAGAAAATGAGGAGGAAAGTCATGTTTTTAAATAAATATTAAGTTTCATTTTACTGCGTAATTATTAGTCATAGAACAAATATTCATAATATCAGTTCTACAATTTAATTAGGTCTATCAGATGCTGCAATTATATTTCCAATATCTCTAATAGCTTTCGAGAAAATGACGAGGAAAATCATGTTTTTATATAAAAATACGGTTTTATTTTACTGCGTAATTATTAGTCTTGGAACAAATATTCATAATATCAGTTGTAGAGTTGAATTAGGTTTATCAGATGATGCAATGATATTTCCAATATCTCTAATAGCTTTCGAGAAAATGAGGAGGAAAGTCATGTTTTTAAATAAATATTAAGTTTCATTTTACTGCGTAATTATTAGTCATAGAACAAATATTCATAATATCAGTTCTACAATTTAATTAGGTCTATCAGATGCTGCAATTATATTTCCAATATCTCTAATAGCTTTCGAGAAAATGAGGAGGAAAATCATGTTTTTATATAAATATTAAGTTTCATTTTACTGCGTAATTATTAGTCATAGAACAAATATTCATAATATCAGTTGTATAGTTTAATTAGGTGTATCAGCTGCTGCAATGATATTTCCAATATCTCTAATAGCTTTCGAGAAAATGAGGAGGAAAGTTATGTTTTTAAATAAATATTAAGTTTCATTTTACTGCGTAATTATTAGTCATAGAACAAATATTCATAATATCAGTTCTACAATTTAATTAGGTCTATCAGATGCTGCAATTATATTTCCAATATCTCTAATAGCTTTCGAGAAAATGACGAGGAAAATCATGTTTTTATATAAAAATACGGTTTTATTTTACTGCGTAATTATTAGTCTTGGAACAAATATTCATAATATCAGTTGTAGAGTTGAATTAGGTTTATCAGATGATGCAATGATATTTCCAATATCTCTAATAGCTTTCGAGAAAATGAGGAGGAAAGTCATGTTTTTAAATAAATATTAAGTTTCATTTTACTGCGTAATTATTAGTCATAGAACAAATATTCATAATATCAGTTCTACAATTTAATTAGGTATATCAGATGCTGCAATGATATTTCCAATATCTCTAATAGCTTTCGAGAAAATGAGGAGAAATCATGTTTTTATATAAATATTAAGTTTCATTTTACTGCGTAATTATTAGTCATAGAACAAATATTCATAATATCAGTTGTATAGTTTAATTAGGTGTATCAGCTGCTGCAATGATATTTCCAATATCTCTAATAGCTTTCGAGAAAATGAGGAGGAAAGTTATGTTTTTAAATAAATATTAAGTTTCATTTTACTGCGTAATTATTAGTCATAGACTAAATATTCATAATATCAGTTCTACAATTTAATTAGGTCTATCAGATGCTGCAATTATATTTCCAATATCTCTAATAGCTTTCCAGAAAATAACGAGGAAAGTCATATTTTTATATAAAAATACGGTTTTATTTTACTGCGTAATTTTTAGTCTTGGAACAAATATTCATAATATCAGTTGTAGAGTTGAATTAGGTGTATCAGATGATGCAATGATATTTCCAATATCTCTAATAGCTTTCGAGAAAACGAGGAAGAAAGTAATTTTAAAAAAAGTAAAATTCAGTATTTATTAGTACTAGTGAAAATATTCATA
>JAPQNM010000024.1:2294254-2381754 GCA_029783475.1 Metacarcinus magister
CATAATATCAGTTGTGCAGTTGAATTAGGTATATCAGATGATGCAATGATATTTCCAATATCTCTAATAGCTTTCGAGAAAACGAGGAAGAAAGTAATTTAAAAAAAAGTAAAATTCAGTATTTATTAGTACTAGTGAAAATATTCATAATGACAGTACTAGATTTTAATTAGGTCTATCAGATGCTGCAATGATATTCCCAATATCTCTAATAGCTTTCGAGAAAATGAGGAGGAAAGTCATATTTTTATATAAAAATTAAGTTTCATTTTATTGCGTAACTATTAGTCATAGAACAAATATTCATAATGACAGTTGTATAGTTTAATTAGGTGTATCAGATGCGTCAATGATATTTCCAATATCTCTAGTAGCTTTCGAGAAAATGAGGAGGAAAGTCGTTATTATATAAATATTAAGTTTCATTTTACTGCGTAATTATTAGCCATAGAACAAATATTCATAATATCAAATGTACAGTTTAATTAGGTGTATCAGATGCTGCAATGATATTTCCAATATTTCTAATAGCTTTCGAGAAAATGAGGAGGAAATTCATGTTTTTATATAAATATTAAGTTTAATTTTACTGCGTAATTATTAGTCATAGAACAAATATTCATAATATCAGTTGTATAGTTTAATTAGGTGTATCAGCTGCTACAATGATATTTCCAATATCTCTAATAGCTTTCGAGAAAATGAGGAGGAAAGTCATGTTTTTAAATAAATATTAAGTTTCATTTTACTGCGTAATTATTAGTCATAGAACAAATATTCATAATATCAGTTCTACAATTTAATTAGGTCTATCAGATGCTGCAATTATATTTCCAATATCTCTAATAGCTTTCGAGAAAATGACGAGGAAAATCATGTTTTTATATAAAAATACGGTTTTATTTTACTGCGTAATTATTAGTCTTGGAACAAATATTCATAATATCAGTTGTAGAGTTGAATTAGGTTTATCAGATGATGCAATGATATTTCCAATATCTCTAATAGCTTTCGAGAAAATGAGGAGGAAAGTCATGTTTTTAAATAAATATTAAGTTTCATTTTACTGCGTAATTATTAGTCATAGAATAAATATTCATAATATCAGTTCTACAATTTAATTAGGTCTATCAGATGCTGCAATTATATTTCCAATATCTCTAATAGCTTTCGAGAAAATGAGGAGGAAAATCATGTTTTTATATAAATATTAAGTTTCATTTTACTGCGTAATTATTAGTCATAGAACAAATATTCATAATATCAGTTGTATAGTTTAATTAGGTGTATCAGCTGCTGCAATGATATTTCCAATATCTCTAATAGCTTTCGAGAAAATGAGGAGGAAAGTTATGGTTTTAAATAAATATTAAGTTTCATTTTACTGCGTAATTATTAGTCATAGAACAAATATTCATAATATCAGTTCTACAATTTAATTAGGTCTATCAGATGCTGCAATTATATTTCCAATATCTCTAATAGCTTTCGAGAAAATGACGAGGAAAATCATGTTTTTATATAAAAATACGGTTTTATTTTACTGCGTAATTATTAGTCTTGGAACAAATATTCATAATATCAGTTGTAGAGTTGAATTAGGTTTATCAGATGATGCAATGATTTTTCCAATATCTCTAATAGCTTTCGAGAAAACGAGGAAGAAAGTAATCTAAAAAAAAGTAAAATTCAGTATTTATTAGTACTAGTGAAAATATTCATAATGACAGTAGTAGATTTTAATCAGGTCTATCAGATGCTGCAATGATATTTCCAATATCTCTAATAACTTTCGAGAAAATGAGGCGAAATATCATGTTTTTATATAAATATATAGTTTCATTTTACTGCGTAATTATTAGTCATAGAACAAATATTCATAATGTCAGTTTTACGGTTTAATTAGGTCTATCAGATGCTGCAGTGATATTTCCAATATCTCTAATAGCTTTCGAGAAAATGAGGAGGAAAATCATGTATTTATATAAATATTAAGTTTCATTTTACTGCGTAATTATTAGTCATAGAACAAATATTCATAATATCAGTTGTACAGTTTAATTAGGTCTATCAGATGCTGCAATTATATTTCCAATATCTCTAATAGCTTTCAAGAAAATGACGAGGAAAGTCATGTTTTTATATAAAAATACGGTTTTTTTTTTACTGCGTAATTATTAGTCATAGTACAAATATTCATAATATCAGTTGTGCAGTTGAATTAGGTATATCAGATGATGCAATGATATTTCCAATATCTCTAATAGCTTTCGAGAAAACGAGGAAGAAAGTAATTTAAAAAAAAGTAAAATTCAGTATTTATTAGTACTAGTGAAAATATTCATAATGACAGTACTAGATTTTAATTAGGTCTATCAGATGCTGCAATGATATTCCCAATATCTCTAATAGCTTTCGAGAAAATGAGGAGGAAAGTCATATTTTTATATAAAAATTAAGTTTCATTTTATTGCGTAACTATTAGTCATAGAACAAATATTCATAATGACAGTTGTATAGTTTAATTAGGTGTATCAGATGCGTCAATGATATTTCCAATATCTCTAGTAGCTTTCGAGAAAATGAGGAGGAAAGTCGTTATTATATAAATATTAAGTTTCATTTTACTGCGTAATTATTAGCCATAGAACAAATATTCATAATATCAAATGTACAGTTTAATTAGGTGTATCAGATGCTGCAATGATATTTCCAATATTTCTAATAGCTTTCGAGAAAATGAGGAGGAAATTCATGTTTTTATATAAATATTAAGTTTAATTTTACTGCGTAATTATTAGTCATAGAACAAATATTCATAATATCAGTTGTATAGTTTAATTAGGTGTATCAGCTGCTGCAATGATATTTCCAATATCTCTAATAGCTTTCGAGAAAATGAGGAGGAAAGTCATGTTTTTAAATAAATATTAAGTTTCATTTTACTGCGTAATTATTAGTCATAGAACAAATATTCATAATATCAGTTCTACAATTTAATTAGGTCTATCAGATGCTGCAATTATATTTCCAATATCTCTAATAGCTTTCGAGAAAATGACGAGGAAAATCATGTTTTTATATAAAAATACGGTTTTATTTTACTGCGTAATTATTAGTCTTGGAACAAATATTCATAATATCAGTTGTAGAGTTGAATTAGGTTTATCAGATGATGCAATGATATTTCCAATATCTCTAATAGCTTTCGAGAAAATGAGGAGGAAAGTCATGTTTTTAAATAAATATTAAGTTTCATTTTACTGCGTAATTATTAGTCATAGAACAAATATTCATAATATCAGTTCTACAATTTAATTAGGTCTATCAGATGCTGCAATTATATTTCCAATATCTCTAATAGCTTTCGAGAAAATGAGGAGGAAAATCATGTTTTTATATAAATATTAAGTTTCATTTTACTGCGTAATTATTAGTCATAGAACAAATATTCATAATATCAGTTGTATAGTTTAATTAGGTGTATCAGCTGCTGCAATGATATTTCCAATATCTCTAATAGCTTTCGAGAAAATGAGGAGGAAAGTTATGGTTTTAAATAAATATTAAGTTTCATTTTACTGCGTAATTATTAGTCATAGAACAAATATTCATAATATCAGTTCTACAATTTAATTAGGTCTATCAGATGCTGCAATTATATTTCCAATATCTCTAATAGCTTTCGAGAAAATGACGAGGAAAATCATGTTTTTATATAAAAATACGGTTTTATTTTACTGCGTAATTATTAGTCTTGGAACAAATATTCATAATATCAGTTGTAGAGTTGAATTAGGTTTATCAGATGATGCAATGATATTTCCAATATCTCTAATAGCTTTCGAGAAAACGAGGAAGAAAGTAATCTAAAAAAAAGTAAAATTCAGTATTTATTAGTACTAGTGAAAATATTCATAATGACAGTAGTAGATTTTAATCAGGTCTATCAGATGCTGCAATGATATTTCCAATATCTCTAATAACTTTCGAGAAAATGAGGCGAAATGTCATGTTTTTATATAAATATATAGTTTCATTTTACTGCGTAATTATTAGTCATAGAACAAATATTCATAATGTCAGTTTTACGGTTTAATTAGAACTATCAGATGCTGCAGTGATATTTCCAATATCTCTAATAGCTTTCGAGAAAATGAGGAGGAAAATCATGTTTTTATATAAATATTAAGTTTCATTTTACTGCGTAATTATTAGTCATAGAACAAATATTCATAATATCAGTTGTACAGTTTAATTAGGTCTATCAGATGCTGCAATTATATTTCCAATATCTCTAATAGCTTTCAAGAAAATGACGAGGAAAGTCATGTTTTTATATAAAAATACGGTTTTTTTTTACTGCGTAATTATTAGTCATAGTACAAATATTCATAATATCAGTTGTACAGTTGAATTAGGTATATCAGATGATGGAATGATATTTCCAATATCTCTAATAGCTTTCGAGAAAACGAGGAAGAAAGTAATTTAAAAAAAAGTAAAATTCAGTATTTATTAGTACTAGTGAAAATATTCATAATGACAGTACTAGATTTTAATTAGGTCTATCAGATGCTGCAATGATATTTCCAATATCTCTAATAGCTTTCGAGAAAATGAGGAGGAAAGTCATGTTTTTATATAAAAATTAAGTTTCATTTTACTGCGTAATTATTAGTCATAGAACAAATATTCATAATGACAGTTGTACAGTTTAATTAGGTGTATCAGATGCGTCAATGATATTTCCAATATCTCTAGTAGCTTTCGAGAAAATGAGGAGGAAAGTCGTTATTATATAAATATTAAGTTTCATTTTACTGCGTAATTATTAGCCATAGAACAAATATTCATAATATCAAATGTACAGTTTAATTAGGTGTATCAGATGCTGCAATGATATTTCCAATTTTCTAATAGCTTTCGAGAAAATGAGGAGGAAAGTCATGTTTTTATATAAATATTAAGTTTAATTTTACTGCGTAATTATTAGTCATAGAACAAATATTCATAATATCAGTTCTACAATTTAATTAGGTCTATCAGATGCTGCAATTATATTTCCAATATCTCTAATAGCTTTCGAGAAAATGACGAGGAAAATCATGTTTTTATATAAAAATACGGTTTTATTTTACTGCGTAATTATTAGTCATGGAAAATATATTCATAATATCAGTTGTAGAGTTGAATTAGGTGTATCAGATGATGCAATGATATTTCCAATATCTCTAATAGCTTTCGAGAAAACGAGGAAGAAAGTAATTTAAAAAAAAGTAAAATTCAGTATTTATTAGTACTAGTGAAAATGTTCATAATGACAGTAGTAGATTTTAATCAGGTCTATCAGATGCTGCAATGATATTTCCAATATCTCTAATAACTTACGAGAAAATGAGGCGAAATGTCATGTTTTTATATAAATATATAGTTTCATTTTACTGCGTAATTATTAGTCATAGAACAAATATTCATAATGTCAGTTTTACGGTTTAATTAGGTCTATCAGATGCTGCAGTGATATTTCCAATATCTCTAATAGCTTTCGAGAAAATGAGGAGGAAAATCATGTTTTTATATAAATATTAAGTTTCATTTTACTGCGTAATTATTAGTCATAGAACAAATATTCCTAATATCAGTTGTACAGTTTAATTAGGTCTATCAGATGCTGCAATGATATTTCCAATATCTCTAATAACTTTCGAGAAAATGAGGAGGAATGTCATGTTTTTATATAAATATATAGTTTCATTTTACTGCGTAATTATTAGTCATAGAACAAATATTCATAATGTCAGTTTTACGGTTTAATTAGGTCTATCAGATGCTGCAGTGATATTTCCAATATCTCTAATAGCTTTCGAGAAAATGAGGAGGAAAATCATGTTTTTATATAAATATTAAGTTTCATTTTACTGCGTAATTATTAGTCATAGAACAAATATTCATAATATCAGTTGTACAGTTTAATTAGGTCTATCAGATGCTGCAATTATATTTCCAATATCTCTAATAGCTTTCGAGAAAATGACGAGGAAAGTCATGTTTTTATATAAAAATACGGTTTTTTTTACTGCGTAATTATTAGTCATAGTACAAATATTCATAATATCAGTTGTACAGTTGAATTAGGTATATCAGATGATGCAATGATATTTCCAATATCTCTAATAGCTTTCGAGAAAACGAGGAAGAAAGTAATTTAAAAAAAAGTAAAATTCAGTATTTATTAGTACTAGTGAAAATATTCATAATGACAGTACTAGATTTTAATTAGGTCTATCAGATGCTGCAATGATATTCCCAATATCTCTAATAGCTTTCGAGAAAATGAGGAGGAAAGTCATGTTTTTATATAAATATTAAGTTTCATTTTACTGCGTAACTATTAGTCATAGAACAAATATTCATAATGACAGTTGTACAGTTTAATTAGGTGTATCAGATGCGTCAATGATATTTCCAATATCTCTAGTAGCTTTCGAGAAAATGAGGAGGAAAGTCGTTATTATATAAATATTAAGTTTCATTTTACTGCGTAATTATTAGCCATAGAACAAATATTCATAATATCAAATGTACAGTTTAATTAGATGTATCAGATGCTGCAATGATATTTCCAATATTTCTAATAGCTTTCGAGAAAATGAGGAGGAAATTCATGTTTTTATATAAATATTAAGTTTAATTTTACTGCGTAATTATTAGTCATAGAACAAATATTCATAATATCAGTTGTATAGTTTAATTAGGTGTATCAGCTGCTGCAATGATATTTCCAATATCTCTAATAGCTTTCGAGAAAATGAGGAGGAAAGTCATGTTTTTAATAAAAATACGGTTTTTTTTTACTGCGTAATTATTAGTCATAGTACAAATATTCATAATATCAGTTGTGCAGTTGAATTAGGTATATCAGATGATGCAATGATATTTCCAATATCTCTAATAGCTTTCGAGAAAACGAGGAAGAAAGTAATTTAAAAAAAAGTAAAATTCAGTATTTATTAGTACTAGTGAAAATATTCATAATGACAGTACTAGATTTTAATTAGGTCTATCAGATGCTGCAATGATATTCCCAATATCTCTAATAGCTTTCGAGAAAATGAGGAGGAAAGTCATGTTTTTATATAAAAATTAAGTTTCATTTTATTGCGTAACTATTAGTCATAGAACAAATATTCATAATGACAGTTGTACAGTTTAATTAGGTGTATCAGATGCGTCAATGATATTTCCAATATCTCTAGTAGCTTTCGAGAAAATGAGGAGGAAAGTCGTTATTATATAAATATTAAGTTTCATTTTACTGCGTAATTATTAGCCATAGAACAAATATTCATAATATCAAATGTACAGTTTAATTAGGTGTATCAGATGCTGCAATGATATTTCCAATATTTCTAATAGCTTTCGAGAAAATGAGGAGGAAATTCATGTTTTTATATAAATATTAAGTTTAATTTTACTGCGTAATTATTAGTCATAGAACAAATATTCATAATATCAGTTGTATAGTTTAATTAGGTGTATCAGCTGCTACAATGATATTTCCAATATCTCTAATAGCTTTCGAGAAAATGAGGAGGAAAGTCATGTTTTTAAATAAATATTAAGTTTCATTTTACTGCGTAATTATTAGTCATAGAACAAATATTCATAATATCAGTTCTACAATTTAATTAGGTCTATCAGATGCTGCAATTATATTTCCAATATCTCTAATAGCTTTCGAGAAAATGACGAGGAAAATCATGTTTTTATATAAAAATACGGTTTTATTTTACTGCGTAATTATTAGTCTTGGAACAAATATTCATAATATCAGTTGTAGAGTTGAATTAGGTTTATCAGATGATGCAATGATATTTCCAATATCTCTAATAGCTTTCGAGAAAATGAGGAGGAAAGTCATGTTTTTAAATAAATATTAAGTTTCATTTTACTGCGTAATTATTAGTCATAGAATAAATATTCATAATATCAGTTCTACAATTTAATTAGGTCTATCAGATGCTGCAATTATATTTCCAATATCTCTAATAGCTTTCGAGAAAATGAGGAGGAAAATCATGTTTTTATATAAATATTAAGTTTCATTTTACTGCGTAATTATTAGTCATAGAACAAATATTCATAATATCAGTTGTATAGTTTAATTAGGTGTATCAGCTGCTGCAATGATATTTCCAATATCTCTAATAGCTTTCGAGAAAATGAGGAGGAAAGTTATGGTTTTAAATAAATATTAAGTTTCATTTTACTGCGTAATTATTAGTCATAGAACAAATATTCATAATATCAGTTCTACAATTTAATTAGGTCTATCAGATGCTGCAATTATATTTCCAATATCTCTAATAGCTTTCGAGAAAATGACGAGGAAAATCATGTTTTTATATAAAAATACGGTTTTATTTTACTGCGTAATTATTAGTCTTGGAACAAATATTCATAATATCAGTTGTAGAGTTGAATTAGGTTTATCAGATGATGCAATGATATTT
Organism: Metacarcinus magister; assembly: GCA_029783475.1. NCBI lineage: Eukaryota > Metazoa > Arthropoda > Malacostraca > Decapoda > Cancridae > Metacarcinus > Metacarcinus magister. The sequence continues at coordinate 2,302,771 of JAPQNM010000024.1, forward strand.
CCAATATCTCTAATAGCTTTCGAGAAAACGAGGAAGAAAGTAATCTAAAAAAAAGTAAAATTCAGTATTTATTAGTACTAGTGAAAATATTCATAATGACAGTAGTAGATTTTAATCAGGTCTATCAGATGCTGCAATGATATTTCCAATATCTCTAATAACTTTCGAGAAAATGAGGCGAAATGTCATGTTTTTATATAAATATATAGTTTCATTTTACTGCGTAATTATTAGTCATAGAACAAATATTCATAATGTCAGTTTTACGGTTTAATTAGGTCTATCAGATGCTGCAGTGATATTTCCAATATCTCTAATAGCTTTCGAGAAAATGAGGAGGAAAATCATGTATTTATATAAATATTAAGTTTCATTTTACTGCGTAATTATTAGTCATAGAACAAATATTCATAATATCAGTTGTACAGTTTAATTAGGTCTATCAGATGCTGCAATTATATTTCCAATATCTCTAATAGCTTTCAAGAAAATGACGAGGAAAGTCATGTTTTTATATAAAAATACGGTTTTTTTTTTACTGCGTAATTATTAGTCATAGTACAAATATTCATAATATCAGTTGTGCAGTTGAATTAGGTATATCAGATGATGCAATGATATTTCCAATATCTCTAATAGCTTTCGAGAAAACGAGGAAGAAAGTAATTTAAAAAAAAGTAAAATTCAGTATTTATTAGTACTAGTGAAAATATTCATAATGACAGTACTAGATTTTAATTAGGTCTATCAGATGCTGCAATGATATTCCCAATATCTCTAATAGCTTTCGAGAAAATGAGGAGGAAAGTCATATTTTTATATAAAAATTAAGTTTCATTTTATTGCGTAACTATTAGTCATAGAACAAATATTCATAATGACAGTTGTATAGTTTAATTAGGTGTATCAGATGCGTCAATGATATTTCCAATATCTCTAGTAGCTTTCGAGAAAATGAGGAGGAAAGTCGTTATTATATAAATATTAAGTTTCATTTTACTGCGTAATTATTAGCCATAGAACAAATATTCATAATATCAAATGTACAGTTTAATTAGGTGTATCAGATGCTGCAATGATATTTCCAATATTTCTAATAGCTTTCGAGAAAATGAGGAGGAAATTCATGTTTTTATATAAATATTAAGTTTAATTTTACTGCGTAATTATTAGTCATAGAACAAATATTCATAATATCAGTTGTATAGTTTAATTAGGTGTATCAGCTGCTGCAATGATATTTCCAATATCTCTAATAGCTTTCGAGAAAATGAGGAGGAAAGTCATGTTTTTAAATAAATATTAAGTTTCATTTTACTGCGTAATTATTAGTCATAGAACAAATATTCATAATATCAGTTCTACAATTTAATTAGGTCTATCAGATGCTGCAATTATATTTCCAATATCTCTAATAGCTTTCGAGAAAATGACGAGGAAAATCATGTTTTTATATAAAAATACGGTTTTATTTTACTGCGTAATTATTAGTCTTGGAACAAATATTCATAATATCAGTTGTAGAGTTGAATTAGGTTTATCAGATGATGCAATGATATTTCCAATATCTCTAATAGCTTTCGAGAAAATGAGGAGGAAAGTCATGTTTTTAAATAAATATTAAGTTTCATTTTACTGCGTAATTATTAGTCATAGAACAAATATTCATAATATCAGTTCTACAATTTAATTAGGTCTATCAGATGCTGCAATTATATTTCCAATATCTCTAATAGCTTTCGAGAAAATGAGGAGGAAAATCATGTTTTTATATAAATATTAAGTTTCATTTTACTGCGTAATTATTAGTCATAGAACAAATACTCATAATATCAGTTGTATAGTTTAATTAGGTGTATCAGCTGCTGCAATGATATTTCCAATATCTCTAATAGCTTTCGAGAAAATGAGGAGGAAAGTTATGGTTTTAAATAAATATTAAGTTTCATTTTACTGCGTAATTATTAGTCATAGAACAAATATTCATAATATCAGTTCTACAATTTAATTAGGTCTATCAGATGCTGCAATTATATTTCCAATATCTCTAATAGCTTTCGAGAAAATGACGAGGAAAATCATGTTTTTATATAAAAATACGGTTTTATTTTACTGCGTAATTATTAGTCTTGGAACAAATATTCATAATATCAGTTGTAGAGTTGAATTAGGTTTATCAGATGATGCAATGATATTTCCAATATCTCTAATAGCTTTCGAGAAAACGAGGAAGAAAGTAATCTAAAAAAAAGTAAAATTCAGTATTTATTAGTACTAGTGAAAATATTCATAATGACAGTAGTAGATTTTAATCAGGTCTATCAGATGCTGCAATGATATTTCCAATATCTCTAATAACTTTCGAGAAAATGAGGCGAAATGTCATGTTTTTATATAAATATATAGTTTCATTTTACTGCGTAATTATTAGTCATAGAACAAATATTCATAATGTCAGTTTTACGGTTTAATTAGAACTATCAGATGCTGCAGTGATATTTCCAATATCTCTAATAGCTTTCGAGAAAATGAGGAGGAAAATCATGTTTTTATATAAATATTAAGTTTCATTTTACTGCGTAATTATTAGTCATAGAACAAATATTCATAATATCAGTTGTACAGTTTAATTAGGTCTATCAGATGCTGCAATTATATTTCCAATATCTCTAATAGCTTTCAAGAAAATGACGAGGAAAGTCATGTTTTTATATAAAAATACGGTTTTTTTTTACTGCGTAATTATTAGTCATAGTACAAATATTCATAATATCAGTTGTACAGTTGAATTAGGTATATCAGATGATGGAATGATATTTCCAATATCTCTAATAGCTTTCGAGAAAACGAGGAAGAAAGTAATTTAAAAAAAAGTAAAATTCAGTATTTATTAGTACTAGTGAAAATATTCATAATGACAGTACTAGATTTTAATTAGGTCTATCAGATGCTGCAATGATATTTCCAATATCTCTAATAGCTTTCGAGAAAATGAGGAGGAAAGTCATGTTTTTATATAAAAATTAAGTTTCATTTTACTGCGTAATTATTAGTCATAGAACAAATATTCATAATGACAGTTGTACAGTTTAATTAGGTGTATCAGATGCGTCAATGATATTTCCAATATCTCTAGTAGCTTTCGAGAAAATGAGGAGGAAAGTCGTTATTATATAAATATTAAGTTTCATTTTACTGCGTAATTATTAGCCATAGAACAAATATTCATAATATCAAATGTACAGTTTAATTAGGTGTATCAGATGCTGCAATGATATTTCCAATTTTTCTAATAGCTTTCGAGAAAATGAGGAGGAAAGTCATGTTTTTATATAAATATTAAGTTTAATTTTACTGCGTAATTATTAGTCATAGAACAAATATTCATAATATCAGTTCTACAATTTAATTAGGTCTATCAGATGCTGCAATTATATTTCCAATATCTCTAATAGCTTTCGAGAAAATGACGAGGAAAATCATGTTTTTATATAAAAATACGGTTTTATTTTACTGCGTAATTATTAGTCATGGAAAATATATTCATAATATCAGTTGTAGAGTTGAATTAGGTGTATCAGATGATGCAATGATATTTCCAATATCTCTAATAGCTTTCGAGAAAACGAGGAAGAAAGTAATTTAAAAAAAAGTAAAATTCAGTATTTATTAGTACTAGTGAAAATGTTCATAATGACAGTAGTAGATTTTAATCAGGTCTATCAGATGCTGCAATGATATTTCCAATATCTCTAATAACTTACGAGAAAATGAGGCGAAATGTCATGTTTTTATATAAATATATAGTTTCATTTTACTGCGTAATTATTAGTCATAGAACAAATATTCATAATGTCAGTTTTACGGTTTAATTAGGTCTATCAGATGCTGCAGTGATATTTCCAATATCTCTAATAGCTTTCGAGAAAATGAGGAGGAAAATCATGTTTTTATATAAATATTAAGTTTCATTTTACTGCGTAATTATTAGTCATAGAACAAATATTCCTAATATCAGTTGTACAGTTTAATTAGGTCTATCAGATGCTGCAATGATATTTCCAATATCTCTAATAACTTTCGAGAAAATGAGGCGAAATGTCATGTTTTTATATAAATATATAGTTTCATTTTACTGCGTAATTATTAGTCATAGAACAAATATTCATAATGTCAGTTTTACGGTTTAATTAGGTCTATCAGATGCTGCAGTGATATTTCCAATATCTCTAATAGCTTTCGAGAAAATGAGGAGGAAAATCATGTTTTTATATAAATATTAAGTTTCATTTTACTGCGTAATTATTAGTCATAGAACAAATATTCATAATATCAGTTGTACAGTTTAATTAGGTCTATCAGATGCTGCAATTATATTTCTAATATCTCTAATAGCTTTCAAGAAAATGACGAGGAAAGTCATGTTTTTATATAAAAATACGGTTTTTTTTTACTGCGTAATTATTAGTCATAGTACAAATATTCATAATATCAGTTGTACAGTTGAATTAGGTATATCAGATGATGCAATGATATTTCCAATATCTCTAATAGCTTTCGAGAAAACGAGGAAGAAAGTAATTTAAAAAAAAGTAAAATTCAGTATTTATTAGTACTAGTGAAAATATTCATAATGACAGTACTAGATTTTAATTAGGTCTATCAGATGCTGCAATGATATTCCCAATATCTCTAATAGCTTTCGAGAAAATGAGGAGGAAAGTCATGTTTTTATATAAAAATTAAGTTTCATTTTATTGCGTAACTATTAGTCATAGAACAAATATTCATAATGACAGTTGTACAGTTTAATTAGGTGTATCAGATGCGTCAATGATATTTCCAATATCTCTAGTAGCTTTCGAGAAAATGAGGAGGAAAGTCGTTATTATATAAATATTAAGTTTCATTTTACTGCGTAATTATTAGCCATAGAACAAATATTCATAATATCAAATGTACAGTTTAATTAGATGTATCAGATGCTGCAATGATATTTCCAATATTTCTAATAGCTTTCGAGAAAATGAGGAGGAAATTCATGTTTTTATATAAATATTAAGTTTAATTTTACTGCGTAATTATTAGTCATAGAACAAATATTCATAATATCAGTTGTATAGTTTAATTAGGTGTATCAGCTGCTGCAATGATATTTCCAATATCTCTAATAGCTTTCGAGAAAATGAGGAGGAAAGTCATGTTTTTAAATAAAAATACGGTTTTTTTTTTACTGCGTAATTATTAGTCATAGTACAAATATTCATAATATCAGTTGTGCAGTTGAATTAGGTATATCAGATGATGCAATGATATTTCCAATATCTCTAATAGCTTTCGAGAAAACGAGGAAGAAAGTAATTTAAAAAAAAGTAAAATTCAGTATTTATTAGTACTAGTGAAAATATTCATAATGACAGTACTAGATTTTAATTAGGTCTATCAGATGCTGCAATGATATTCCCAATATCTCTAATAGCTTTCGAGAAAATGAGGAGGAAAGTCATGTTTTTATATAAAAATTAAGTTTCATTTTATTGCGTAACTATTAGTCATAGAACAAATATTCATAATGACAGTTGTACAGTTTAATTAGGTGTATCAGATGCGTCAATGATATTTCCAATATCTCTAGTTGCTTTCGAGAAAATGAGGAGGAAAGTCGTTATTATATAAATATTAAGTTTCATTTTACTGCGTAATTATTAGCCATAGAACAAATATTCATAATATCAAATGTACAGTTTAATTAGGTGTATCAGATGCTGCAATGATATTTCCAATATTTCTGATAGCTTTCGAGAAAATGAGGAGGAAATTCATGTTTTTATATAAATATTAAGTTTAATTTTACTGCGTAATTATTAGTCATAGAACAAATATTCATAATATCAGTTGTATAGTTTAATTAGGTGTATCAGCTGCTACAATGATATTTCCAATATCTCTAATAGCTTTCGAGAAAATGAGGAGGAAAGTCATGTTTTTAAATAAATATTAAGTTTCATTTTACTGCGTAATTATTAGTCATAGAACAAATATTCATAATATCAGTTCTACAATTTAATTAGGTCTATCAGATGCTGCAATTATATTTCCAATATCTCTAATAGCTTTCGAGAAAATGACGAGGAAAATCATGTTTTTATATAAAAATACGGTTTTATTTTACTGCGTAATTATTAGTCTTGGAACAAATATTCATAATATCAGTTGTAGAGTTGAATTAGGTTTATCAGATGATGCAATGATATTTCCAATATCTCTAATAGCTTTCGAGAAAATGAGGAGGAAAGTCATGTTTTTAAATAAATATTAAGTTTCATTTTACTGCGTAATTATTAGTCATAGAATAAATATTCATAATATCAGTTCTACAATTTAATTAGGTCTATCAGATGCTGCAATTATATTTCCAATATCTCTAATAGCTTTCGAGAAAATGAGGAGGAAAATCATGTTTTTATATAAATATTAAGTTTCATTTTACTGCGTAATTATTAGTCATAGAACAAATATTCATAATATCAGTTGTATAGTTTAATTAGGTGTATCAGCTGCTGCAATGATATTTCCAATATCTCTAATAGCTTTCGAGAAAATGAGGAGGAAAGTTATGGTTTTAAATAAATATTAAGTTTCATTTTACTGCGTAATTATTAGTCATAGAACAAATATTCATAATATCAGTTCTACAATTTAATTAGGTCTATCAGATGCTGCAATTATATTTCCAATATCTCTAATAGCTTTCGAGAAAATGACGAGGAAAATCATGTTTTTATATAAAAATACGGTTTTATTTTACTGCGTAATTATTAGTCTTGGAACAAATATTCATAATATCAGTTGTAGAGTTGAATTAGGTTTATCAGATGATGCAATGATATTTCCAATATCTCTAATAGCTTTCGAGAAAACGAGGAAGAAAGTAATCTAAAAAAAAGTAAAATTCAGTATTTATTAGTACTAGTGAAAATATTCATAATGACAGTAGTAGATTTTAATCAGGTCTATCAGATGCTGCAATGATATTTCCAATATCTCTAATAACTTTCGAGAAAATGAGGCGAAATGTCATGTTTTTATATAAATATATAGTTTCATTTTACTGCGTAATTATTAGTCATAGAACAAATATTCATAATGTCAGTTTTACGGTTTAATTAGGTCTATCAGATGCTGCAGTGATATTTCCAATATCTCTAATAGCTTTCGAGAAAATGAGGAGGAAAATCATGTATTTATATAAATATTAAGTTTCATTTTACTGCGTAATTATTAGTCATAGAACAAATATTCATAATATCAGTTGTACAGTTTAATTAGGTCTATCAGATGCTGCAATTATATTTCCAATATCTCTAATAGCTTTCAAGAAAATGACGAGGAAAGTCATGTTTTTATATAAAAATACGGTTTTTTTTTTACTGCGTAATTATTAGTCATAGTACAAATATTCATAATATCAGTTGTGCAGTTGAATTAGGTATATCAGATGATGCAATGATATTTCCAATATCTCTAATAGCTTTCGAGAAAACGAGGAAGAAAGTAATTTAAAAAAAAGTAAAATTCAGTATTTATTAGTACTAGTGAAAATATTCATAATGACAGTACTAGATTTTAATTAGGTCTATCAGATGCTGCAATGATATTCCCAATATCTCTAATAGCTTTCGAGAAAATGAGGAGGAAAGTCATATTTTTATATAAAAATTAAGTTTCATTTTATTGCGTAACTATTAGTCATAGAACAAATATTCATAATGACAGTTGTATAGTTTAATTAGGTGTATCAGATGCGTCAATGATATTTCCAATATCTCTAGTAGCTTTCGAGAAAATGAGGAGGAAAGTCGTTATTATATAAATATTAAGTTTCATTTTACTGCGTAATTATTAGCCATAGAACAAATATTCATAATATCAAATGTACAGTTTAATTAGGTGTATCAGATGCTGCAATGATATTTCCAATATTTCTAATAGCTTTCGAGAAAATGAGGAGGAAATTCATGTTTTTATATAAATATTAAGTTTAATTTTACTGCGTAATTATTAGTCATAGAACAAATATTCATAATATCAGTTGTATAGTTTAATTAGGTGTATCAGCTGCTGCAATGATATTTCCAATATCTCTAATAGCTTTCGAGAAAATGAGGAGGAAAGTCATGTTTTTAAATAAATATTAAGTTTCATTTTACTGCGTAATTATTAGTCATAGAACAAATATTCATAATATCAGTTCTACAATTTAATTAGGTCTATCAGATGCTGCAATTATATTTCCAATATCTCTAATAGCTTTCGAGAAAATGACGAGGAAAATCATGTTTTTATATAAAAATACGGTTTTATTTTACTGCGTAATTATTAGTCTTGGAACAAATATTCATAATATCAGTTGTAGAGTTGAATTAGGTTTATCAGATGATGCAATGATATTTCCAATATCTCTAATAGCTTTCGAGAAAATGAGGAGGAAAGTCATGTTTTTAAATAAATATTAAGTTTCATTTTACTGCGTAATTATTAGTCATAGAACAAATATTCATAATATCAGTTCTACAATTTAATTAGGTCTATCAGATGCTGCAATTATATTTCCAATATCTCTAATAGCTTTCGAGAAAATGAGGAGGAAAATCATGTTTTTATATAAATATTAAGTTTCATTTTACTGCGTAATTATTAGTCATAGAACAAATATTCATAATATCAGTTGTATAGTTTAATTAGGTGTATCAGCTGCTGCAATGATATTTCCAATATCTCTAATAGCTTTCGAGAAAATGAGGAGGAAAGTTATGGTTTTAAATAAATATTAAGTTTCATTTTACTGCGTAATTATTAGTCATAGAACAAATATTCATAATATCAGTTCTACAATTTAATTAGGTCTATCAGATGCTGCAATTATATTTCCAATATCTCTAATAGCTTTCGAGAAAATGACGAGGAAAATCATGTTTTTATATAAAAATACGGTTTTATTTTACTGCGTAATTATTAGTCTTGGAACAAATATTCATAATATCAGTTGTAGAGTTGAATTAGGTTTATCAGATGATGCAATGATATTTCCAATATCTCTAATAGCTTTCGAGAAAACGAGGAAGAAAGTAATCTAAAAAAAATGTAAAATTCAGTATTTATTAGTACTAGTGAAAATATTCATAATGACAGTAGTAGATTTTAATCAGGTCTATCAGATGCTGCAATGATATTTCCAATATCTCTAATAACTTTCGAGAAAATGAGGCGAAATGTCATGTTTTTATATAAATATATAGTTTCATTTTACTGCGTAATTATTAGTCATAGAACAAATATTCATAATGTCAGTTTTACGGTTTAATTAGAACTATCAGATGCTGCAGTGATATTTCCAATATCTCTAATAGCTTTCGAGAAAATGAGGAGGAAAATCATGTTTTTATATAAATATTAAGTTTCATTTTACTGCGTAATTATTAGTCATAGAACAAATATTCATAATATCAGTTGTACAGTTTAATTAGGTCTATCAGATGCTGCAATTATATTTCCAATATCTCTAATAGCTTTCAAGAAAATGACGAGGAAAGTCATGTTTTTATATAAAAATACGGTTTTTTTTTACTGCGTAATTATTAGTCATAGTACAAATATTCATAATATCAGTTGTACAGTTGAATTAGGTATATCAGATGATGGAATGATATTTCCAATATCTCTAATAGCTTTCGAGAAAACGAGGAAGAAAGTAATTTAAAAAAAAGTAAAATTCAGTATTTATTAGTACTAGTGAAAATATTCATAATGACAGTACTAGATTTTAATTAGGTCTATCAGATGCTGCAATGATATTTCCAATATCTCTAATAGCTTTCGAGAAAATGAGGAGGAAAGTCATGTTTTTATATAAAAATTAAGTTTCATTTTACTGCGTAATTATTAGTCATAGAACAAATATTCATAATGACAGTTGTACAGTTTAATTAGGTGTATCAGATGCGTCAATGATATTTCCAATATCTCTAGTAGCTTTCGAGAAAATGAGGAGGAAAGTCGTTATTATATAAATATTAAGTTTCATTTTACTGCGTAATTATTAGCCATAGAACAAATATTCATAATATCAAATGTACAGTTTAATTAGGTGTATCAGATGCTGCAATGATATTTCCAATTTTTCTAATAGCTTTCGAGAAAATGAGGAGGAAAGTCATGTTTTTATATAAATATTAAGTTTAATTTTACTGCGTAATTATTAGTCATAGAACAAATATTCATAATATCAGTTCTACAATTTAATTAGGTCTATCAGATGCTGCAATTATATTTCCAATATCTCTAATAGCTTTCGAGAAAATGACGAGGAAAATCATGTTTTTATATAAAAATACGGTTTTATTTTACTGCGTAATTATTAGTCATGGAAAATATATTCATAATATCAGTTGTAGAGTTGAATTAGGTGTATCAGATGATGCAATGATATTTCCAATATCTCTAATAGCTTTCGAGAAAACGAGGAAGAAAGTAATTTAAAAAAAAGTAAAATTCGGTATTTATTAGTACTAGTGAAAATGTTCATAATGACAGTAGTAGATTTTAATCAGGTCTATCAGATGCTGCAATGATATTTCCAATATCTCTAATAACTTACGAGAAAATGAGGCGAAATGTCATGTTTTTATATAAATATATAGTTTCATTTTACTGCGTAATTATTAGTCATAGAACAAATATTCATAATGTCAGTTTTACGGTTTAATTAGGTCTATCAGATGCTGCAGTGATATTTCCAATATCTCTAATAGCTTTCGAGAAAATGAGGAGGAAAATCATGTTTTTATATAAATATTAAGTTTCATTTTACTGCGTAATTATTAGTCATAGAACAAATATTCCTAATATCAGTTGTACAGTTTAATTAGGTCTATCAGATGCTGCAATGATATTTCCAATATCTCTAATAACTTTCGAGAAAATGAGGCGAAATGTCATGTTTTTATATAAATATATAGTTTCATTTTACTGCGTAATTATTAGTCATAGAACAAATATTCATAATGTCAGTTTTACGGTTTAATTAGGTCTATCAGATGCTGCAGTGATATTTCCAATATCTCTAATAGCTTTCGAGAAAATGAGGAGGAAAATCATGTTTTTATATAAATATTAAGTTTCATTTTACTGCGTAATTATTAGTCATAGAACAAATATTCATAATATCAGTTGTACAGTTTAATTAGGTCTATCAGATGCTGCAATTATATTTCTAATATCTCTAATAGCTTTCAAGAAAATGACGAGGAAAGTCATGTTTTTATATAAAAATACGGTTTTTTTTTACTGCGTAATTATTAGTCATAGTACAAATATTCATAATATCAGTTGTACAGTTGAATTAGGTATATCAGATGATGCAATGATATTTCCAATATCTCTAATAGCTTTCGAGAAAACGAGGAAGAAAGTAATTTAAAAAAAAGTAAAATTCAGTATTTATTAGTACTAGTGAAAATATTCATAATGACAGTACTAGATTTTAATTAGGTCTATCAGATGCTGCAATGATATTCCCAATATCTCTAATAGCTTTCGAGAAAATGAGGAGGAAAGTCATGTTTTTATATAAAAATTAAGTTTCATTTTATTGCGTAACTATTAGTCATAGAACAAATATTCATAATGACAGTTGTACAGTTTAATTAGGTGTATCAGATGCGTCAATGATATTTCCAATATCTCTAGTAGCTTTCGAGAAAATGAGGAGGAAAGTCGTTATTATATAAATATTAAGTTTCATTTTACTGCGTAATTATTAGCCATAGAACAAATATTCATAATATCAAATGTACAGTTTAATTAGATGTATCAGATGCTGCAATGATATTTCCAATATTTCTAATAGCTTTCGAGAAAATGAGGAGGAAATTCATGTTTTTATATAAATATTAAGTTTAATTTTACTGCGTAATTATTAGTCATAGAACAAATATTCATAATATCAGTTGTATAGTTTAATTAGGTGTATCAGCTGCTGCAATGATATTTCCAATATCTCTAATAGCTTTCGAGAAAATGAGGAGGAAAGTCATGTTTTTAAATAAAAATACGGTTTTTTTTTTACTGCGTAATTATTAGTCATAGTACAAATATTCATAATATCAGTTGTGCAGTTGAATTAGGTATATCAGATGATGCAATGATATTTCCAATATCTCTAATAGCTTTCGAGAAAACGAGGAAGAAAGTAATTTAAAAAAAAGTAAAATTCAGTATTTATTAGTACTAGTGAAAATATTCATAATGACAGTACTAGATTTTAATTAGGTCTATCAGATGCTGCAATGATATTCCCAATATCTCTAATAGCTTTCGAGAAAATGAGGAGGAAAGTCATGTTTTTATATAAAAATTAAGTTTCATTTTATTGCGTAACTATTAGTCATAGAACAAATATTCATAATGACAGTTTGTACAGTTTAATTAGGTGTATCAGATGCGTCAATGATATTTCCAATATCTCTAGTAGCTTTCGAGAAAATGAGGAGGAAAGTCGTTATTATATAAATATTAAGTTTCATTTTACTGCGTAATTATTAGCCATAGAACAAATATTCATAATATCAAATGTACAGTTTAATTAGGTGTATCAGATGCTGCAATGATATTTCCAATATTTCTAATAGCTTTCGAGAAAATGAGGAGGAAATTCATGTTTTTATATAAATATTAAGTTTAATTTTACTGCGTAATTATTAGTCATAGAACAAATATTCATAATATCAGTTGTATAGTTTAATTAGGTGTATCAGCTGCTACAATGATATTTCCAATATCTCTAATAGCTTTCGAGAAAATGAGGAGGAAAGTCATGTTTTTAAATAAATATTAAGTTTCATTTTACTGCGTAATTATTAGTCATAGAACAAATATTCATAATATCAGTTCTACAATTTAATTAGGTCTATCAGATGCTGCAATTATATTTCCAATATCTCTAATAGCTTTCGAGAAAATGACGAGGAAAATCATGTTTTTATATAAAAATACGGTTTTATTTTACTGCGTAATTATTAGTCTTGGAACAAATATTCATAATATCAGTTGTAGAGTTGAATTAGGTTTATCAGATGATGCAATGATATTTCCAATATCTCTAATAGCTTTCGAGAAAATGAGGAGGAAAGTCATGTTTTTAAATAAATATTAAGTTTCATTTTACTGCGTAATTATTAGTCATAGAATAAATATTCATAATATCAGTTCTACAATTTAATTAGGTCTATCAGATGCTGCAATTATATTTCCAATATCTCTAATAGCTTTCGAGAAAATGAGGAGGAAAATCATGTTTTTATATAAATATTAAGTTTCATTTTACTGCGTAATTATTAGTCATAGAACAAATATTCATAATATCAGTTGTATAGTTTAATTAGGTGTATCAGCTGCTGCAATGATATTTCCAATATCTCTAATAGCTTTCGAGAAAATGAGGAGGAAAGTTATGGTTTTAAATAAATATTAAGTTTCATTTTACTGCGTAATTATTAGTCATAGAACAAATATTCATAATATCAGTTCTACAATTTAATTAGGTCTATCAGATGCTGCAATTATATTTCCAATATCTCTAATAGCTTTCGAGAAAATGACGAGGAAAATCATGTTTTTATATAAAAATACGGTTTTATTTTACTGCGTAATTATTAGTCTTGGAACAAATATTCATAATATCAGTTGTAGAGTTGAATTAGGTTTATCAGATGATGCAATGATATTTCCAATATCTCTAATAGCTTTCGAGAAAACGAGGAAGAAAGTAATCTAAAAAAAAGTAAAATTCAGTATTTATTAGTACTAGTGAAAATATTCATAATGACAGTAGTAGATTTTAATCAGGTCTATCAGATGCTGCAATGATATTTCCAATATCTCTAATAACTTTCGAGAAAATGAGGCGAAATGTCATGTTTTTATATAAATATATAGTTTCATTTTACTGCGTAATTATTAGTCATAGAACAAATATTCATAATGTCAGTTTTACGGTTTAATTAGGTCTATCAGATGCTGCAGTGATATTTCCAATATCTCTAATAGCTTTCGAGAAAATGAGGAGGAAAATCATGTATTTATATAAATATTAAGTTTCATTTTACTGCGTAATTATTAGTCATAGAACAAATATTCATAATATCAGTTGTACAGTTTAATTAGGTCTATCAGATGCTGCAATTATATTTCCAATATCTCTAATAGCTTTCAAGAAAATGACGAGGAAAGTCATGTTTTTATATAAAAATACGGTTTTTTTTTTACTGCGTAATTATTAGTCATAGTACAAATATTCATAATATCAGTTGTGCAGTTGAATTAGGTATATCAGATGATGCAATGATATTTCCAATATCTCTAATAGCTTTCGAGAAAACGAGGAAGAAAGTAATTTAAAAAAAAGTAAAATTCAGTATTTATTAGTACTAGTGAAAATATTCATAATGACAGTACTAGATTTTAATTAGGTCTATCAGATGCTGCAATGATATTCCCAATATCTCTAATAGCTTTCGAGAAAATGAGGAGGAAAGTCATATTTTTATATAAAAATTAAGTTTCATTTTATTGCGTAACTATTAGTCATAGAACAAATATTCATAATGACAGTTGTATAGTTTAATTAGGTGTATCAGATGCGTCAATGATATTTCCAATATCTCTAGTAGCTTTCGAGAAAATGAGGAGGAAAGTCGTTATTATATAAATATTAAGTTTCATTTTACTGCGTAATTATTAGCCATAGAACAAATATTCATAATATCAAATGTACAGTTTAATTAGGTGTATCAGATGCTGCAATGATATTTCCAATATTTCTAATAGCTTTCGAGAAAATGAGGAGGAAATTCATGTTTTTATATAAATATTAAGTTTAATTTTACTGCGTAATTATTAGTCATAGAACAAATATTCATAATATCAGTTGTATAGTTTAATTAGGTGTATCAGCTGCTGCAATGATATTTCCAATATCTCTAATAGCTTTCGAGAAAATGAGGAGGAAAGTCATGTTTTTAAATAAATATTAAGTTTCATTTTACTGCGTAATTATTAGTCATAGAACAAATATTCATAATATCAGTTCTACAATTTAATTAGGTCTATCAGATGCTGCAATTATATTTCCAATATCTCTAATAGCTTTCGAGAAAATGACGAGGAAAATCATGTTTTTATATAAAAATACGGTTTTATTTTACTGCGTAATTATTAGTCTTGGAACAAATATTCATAATATCAGTTGTAGAGTTGAATTAGGTTTATCAGATGATGCAATGATATTTCCAATATCTCTAATAGCTTTCGAGAAAATGAGGAGGAAAGTCATGTTTTTAAATAAATATTAAGTTTCATTTTACTGCGTAATTATTAGTCATAGAACAAATATTCATAATATCAGTTCTACAATTTAATTAGGTCTATCAGATGCTGCAATTATATTTCCAATATCTCTAATAGCTTTCGAGAAAATGAGGAGGAAAATCATGTTTTTATATAAATATTAAGTTTCATTTTACTGCGTAATTATTAGTCATAGAACAAATATTCATAATATCAGTTGTATAGTTTAATTAGGTGTATCAGCTGCTGCAATGATATTTCCAATATCTCTAATAGCTTTCGAGAAAATGAGGAGGAAAGTTATGGTTTTAAATAAATATTAAGTTTCATTTTACTGCGTAATTATTAGTCATAGAACAAATATTCATAATATCAGTTCTACAATTTAATTAGGTCTATCAGATGCTGCAATTATATTTCCAATATCTCTAATAGCTTTCGAGAAAATGACGAGGAAAATCATGTTTTTATATAAAAATACGGTTTTATTTTACTGCGTAATTATTAGTCTTGGAACAAATATTCATAATATCAGTTGTAGAGTTGAATTAGGTTTATCAGATGATGCAATGATATTTCCAATATCTCTAATAGCTTTCGAGAAAACGAGGAAGAAAGTAATCTAAAAAAAGTAAAATTCAGTATTTATTAGTACTAGTGAAAATATTCATAATGACAGTAGTAGATTTTAATCAGGTCTATCAGATGCTGCAATGATATTTCCAATATCTCTAATAACTTTCGAGAAAATGAGGCGAAATGTCATGTTTTTATATAAATATATAGTTTCATTTTACTGCGTAATTATTAGTCATAGAACAAATATTCATAATGTCAGTTTTACGGTTTAATTAGAACTATCAGATGCTGCAGTGATATTTCCAATATCTCTAATAGCTTTCGAGAAAATGAGGAGGAAAATCATGTTTTTATATAAATATTAAGTTTCATTTTACTGCGTAATTATTAGTCATAGAACAAATATTCATAATATCAGTTGTACAGTTTAATTAGGTCTATCAGATGCTGCAATTATATTTCCAATATCTCTAATAGCTTTCAAGAAAATGACGAGGAAAGTCATGTTTTTATATAAAAATACGGTTTTTTTTTACTGCGTAATTATTAGTCATAGTACAAATATTCATAATATCAGTTGTACAGTTGAATTAGGTATATCAGATGATGGAATGATATTTCCAATATCTCTAATAGCTTTCGAGAAAACGAGGAAGAAAGTAATTTAAAAAAAAGTAAAATTCAGTATTTATTAGTACTATTGAAAATATTCATAATGACAGTACTAGATTTTAATTAGGTCTATCAGATGCTGCAATGATATTTCCAATATCTCTAATAGCTTTCGAGAAAATGAGGAGGAAAGTCATGTTTTTATATAAAAATTAAGTTTCATTTTACTGCGTAATTATTAGTCATAGAACAAATATTCATAATGACAGTTGTACAGTTTAATTAGGTGTATCAGATGCGTCAATGATATTTCCAATATCTCTAGTAGCTTTCGAGAAAATGAGGAGGAAAGTCGTTATTATATAAATATTAAGTTTCATTTTACTGCGTAATTATTAGCCATAGAACAAATATTCATAATATCAAATGTACAGTTTAATTAGGTGTATCAGATGCTGCAATGATATTTCCAATTTTTCTAATAGCTTTCGAGAAAATGAGGAGGAAAGTCATGTTTTTATATAAATATTAAGTTTAATTTTACTGCGTAATTATTAGTCATAGAACAAATATTCATAATATCAGTTCTACAATTTAATTAGGTCTATCAGATGCTGCAATTATATTTCCAATATCTCTAATAGCTTTCGAGAAAATGACGAGGAAAATCATGTTTTTATATAAAAATACGGTTTTATTTTACTGCGTAATTATTAGTCATGGAAAATATATTCATAATATCAGTTGTAGAGTTGAATTAGGTGTATCAGATGATGCAATGATATTTCCAATATCTCTAATAGCTTTCGAGAAAACGAGGAAGAAAGTAATTTAAAAAAAAGTAAAATTCGGTATTTATTAGTACTAGTGAAAATGTTCATAATGACAGTAGTAGATTTTAATCAGGTCTATCAGATGCTGCAATGATATTTCCAATATCTCTAATAACTTACGAGAAAATGAGGCGAAATGTCATGTTTTTATATAAATATATAGTTTCATTTTACTGCGTAATTATTAGTCATAGAACAAATATTCATAATGTCAGTTTTACGGTTTAATTAGGTCTATCAGATGCTGCAGTGATATTTCCAATATCTCTAATAGCTTTCGAGAAAATGAGGAGGAAAATCATGTTTTTATATAAATATTAAGTTTCATTTTACTGCGTAATTATTAGTCATAGAACAAATATTCCTAATATCAGTTGTACAGTTTAATTAGGTCTATCAGATGCTGCAATGATATTTCCAATATCTCTAATAACTTTCGAGAAAATGAGGCGAAATGTCATGTTTTTATATAAATATATAGTTTCATTTTACTGCGTAATTATTAGTCATAGAACAAATATTCATAATGTCAGTTTTACGGTTTAATTAGGTCTATCAGATGCTGCAGTGATATTTCCAATATCTCTAATAGCTTTCGAGAAAATGAGGAGGAAAATCATGTTTTTATATAAATATTAAGTTTCATTTTACTGCGTAATTATTAGTCATAGAACAAATATTCATAATATCAGTTGTACAGTTTAATTAGGTCTATCAGATGCTGCAATTATATTTCTAATATCTCTAATAGCTTTCAAGAAAATGACGAGGAAAGTCATGTTTTTATATAAAAATACGGTTTTTTTTTACTGCGTAATTATTAGTCATAGTACAAATATTCATAATATCAGTTGTACAGTTGAATTAGGTATATCAGATGATGCAATGATATTTCCAATATCTCTAATAGCTTTCGAGAAAACGAGGAAGAAAGTAATTTAAAAAAAAGTAAAATTCAGTATTTATTAGTACTAGTGAAAATATTCATAATGACAGTACTAGATTTTAATTAGGTCTATCAGATGCTGCAATGATATTCCCAATATCTCTAATAGCTTTCGAGAAAATGAGGAGGAAAGTCATGTTTTTATATAAAAATTAAGTTTCATTTTATTGCGTAACTATTAGTCATAGAACAAATATTCATAATGACAGTTGTACAGTTTAATTAGGTGTATCAGATGCGTCAATGATATTTCCAATATCTCTAGTAGCTTTCGAGAAAATGAGGAGGAAAGTCGTTATTATATAAATATTAAGTTTCATTTTACTGCGTAATTATTAGCCATAGAACAAATATTCATAATATCAAATGTACAGTTTAATTAGATGTATCAGATGCTGCAATGATATTTCCAATATTTCTAATAGCTTTCGAGAAAATGAGGAGGAAATTCATGTTTTTATATAAATATTAAGTTTAATTTTACTGCGTAATTATTAGTCATAGAACAAATATTCATAATATCAGTTGTATAGTTTAATTAGGTGTATCAGCTGCTGCAATGATATTTCCAATATCTCTAATAGCTTTCGAGAAAATGAGGAGGAAAGTCATGTTTTTAAATAAAAATACGGTTTTTTTTTTACTGCGTAATTATTAGTCATAGTACAAATATTCATAATATCAGTTGTGCAGTTGAATTAGGTATATCAGATGATGCAATGATATTTCCAATATCTCTAATAGCTTTCGTGAAAACGAGGAAGAAAGTAATTTAAAAAAAAGTAAAATTCAGTATTTATTAGTACTAGTGAAAATATTCATAATGACAGTACTAGATTTTAATTAGGTCTATCAGATGCTGCAATGATATTCCCAATATCTCTAATAGCTTTCGAGAAAATGAGGAGGAAAGTCATGTTTTTATATAAAAATTAAGTTTCATTTTATTGCGTAACTATTAGTCATAGAACAAATATTCATAATGACAGTTGTACAGTTTAATTAGGTGTATCAGATGCGTCAATGATATTTCCAATATCTCTAGTAGCTTTCGAGAAAATGAGGAGGAAAGTCGTTATTATATAAATATTAAGTTTCATTTTACTGCGTAATTATTAGCCATAGAACAAATATTCATAATATCAAATGTACAGTTTAATTAGGTGTATCAGATGCTGCAATGATATTTCCAATATTTCTAATAGCTTTCGAGAAAATGAGGAGGAAATTCATGTTTTTATATAAATATTAAGTTTAATTTTACTGCGTAATTATTAGTCATAGAACAAATATTCATAATATCAGTTGTATAGTTTAATTAGGTGTATCAGCTGCTACAATGATATTTCCAATATCTCTAATAGCTTTCGAGAAAATGAGGAGGAAAGTCATGTTTTTAAATAAATATTAAGTTTCATTTTACTGCGTAATTATTAGTCATAGAACAAATATTCATAATATCAGTTCTACAATTTAATTAGGTCTATCAGATGCTGCAATTATATTTCCAATATCTCTAATAGCTTTCGAGAAAATGACGAGGAAAATCATGTTTTTATATAAAAATACGGTTTTATTTTACTGCGTAATTATTAGTCTTGGAACAAATATTCATAATATCAGTTGTAGAGTTGAATTAGGTTTATCAGATGATGCAATGATATTTCCAATATCTCTAATAGCTTTCGAGAAAATGAGGAGGAAAGTCATGTTTTTAAATAAATATTAAGTTTCATTTTACTGCGTAATTATTAGTCATAGAATAAATATTCATAATATCAGTTCTACAATTTAATTAGGTCTATCAGATGCTGCAATTATATTTCCAATATCTCTAATAGCTTTCGAGAAAATGAGGAGGAAAATCATGTTTTTATATAAATATTAAGTTTCATTTTACTGCGTAATTATTAGTCATAGAACAAATATTCATAATATCAGTTGTATAGTTTAATTAGGTGTATCAGCTGCTGCAATGATATTTCCAATATCTCTAATAGCTTTCGAGAAAATGAGGAGGAAAGTTATGGTTTTAAATAAATATTAAGTTTCATTTTACTGCGTAATTATTAGTCATAGAACAAATATTCATAATATCAGTTCTACAATTTAATTAGGTCTATCAGATGCTGCAATTATATTTCCAATATCTCTAATAGCTTTCGAGAAAATGACGAGGAAAATCATGTTTTTATATAAAAATACGGTTTTATTTTACTGCGTAATTATTAGTCTTGGAACAAATATTCATAATATCAGTTGTAGAGTTGAATTAGGTTTATCAGATGATGCAATGATATTTCCAATATCTCTAATAGCTTTCGAGAAAACGAGGAAGAAAGTAATTTAAAAAAAAGTAAAATTCAGTATTTATTAGTACTAGTGAAAATATTCATAATGACAGTACTAGATTTTAATTAGGTCTATCAGATGCTGCAATGATATTCCCAATATCTCTAATAGCTTTCGAGAAAATGAGGAGGAAAGTCATGTTTTTATATAAAAATTAAGTTTCATTTTATTGCGTAACTATTAGTCATAGAACAAATATTCATAATGACAGTTGTACAGTTTAATTAGGTGTATCAGATGCGTCAATGATATTTCCAATATCTCTAGTAGCTTTCGAGAAAATGAGGAGGAAAGTCGTTATTATATAAATATTAAGTTTCATTTTACTGCGTAATTATTAGCCATAGAACAAATATTCATAATATCAAATGTACAGTTTAATTAGGTGTATCAGATGCTGCAATGATATTTCCAATATTTCTAATAGCTTTCGAGAAAATGAGGAGGAAATTCATGTTTTTATATAAATATTAAGTTTAATTTTACTGCGTAATTATTAGTCATAGAACAAATATTCATAATATCAGTTGTATAGTTTAATTAGGTGTATCAGCTGCTGCAATGATATTTCCAATATCTCTAATAGCTTTCGAGAAAATGAGGAGGAAAGTCATGTTTTTAAATAAATATTAAGTTTCATTTTACTGCGTAATTATTAGTCATAGAACAAATATTCATAATATCAGTTCTACAATTTAATTAGGTCTATCAGATGCTGCAATTATATTTCCAATATCTCTAATAGCTTTCGAGAAAATGACGAGGAAAATCATGTTTTTATATAAAAATACGGTTTTATTTTACTGCGTAATTATTAGTCTTGGAACAAATATTCATAATATCAGTTGTAGAGTTGAATTAGGTTTATCAGATGATGCAATGATATTTCCAATATCTCTAATAGCTTTCGAGAAAATGAGGAGGAAAGTCATGTTTTTAAATAAATATTAAGTTTCATTTTACTGCGTAATTATTAGTCATAGAACAAATATTCATAATATCAGTTCTACAATTTAATTAGGTCTATCAGATGCTGCAATTATATTTCCAATATCTCTAATAGCTTTCGAGAAAATGAGGAGGAAAATCATGTTTTTATATAAATATTAAGTTTCATTTTACTGCGTAATTATTAGTCATAGAACAAATATTCATAATATCAGTTGTATAGTTTAATTAGGTGTATCAGCTGCTGCAATGATATTTCCAATATCTCTAATAGCTTTCGAGAAAATGAGGAGGAAAGTTATGGTTTTAAATAAATATTAAGTTTCATTTTACTGCGTAATTATTAGTCATAGAACAAATATTCATAATATCAGTTCTACAATTTAATTAGGTCTATCAGATGCTGCAATTATATTTCCAATATCTCTAATAGCTTTCGAGAAAATGACGAGGAAAATCATGTTTTTATATAAAAATACGGTTTTATTTTACTGCGTAATTATTAGTCTTGGAACAAATATTCATAATATCAGTTGTAGAGTTGAATTAGGTTTATCAGATGATGCAATGATATTTCCAATATCTCTAATAGCTTTCGAGAAAACGAGGAAGAAATTAATCTAAAAAAAGTAAAATTCAGTATTTATTAGTACTAGTGAAAATATTCATAATGACAGTAGTAGATTTTAATCATGTCTATCAGATGCTGCAATGATATTTCCAATATCTCTAATAACTTTCGAGAAAATGAGCCGAAATGTCATGTTTTTATATAAATATATAGTTTCATTTTACTGCGTAATTATTAGTCATAGAACAAATATTCATAATGTCAGTTTTACGGTTTAATTAGAACTATCAGATGCTGCAGTGATATTTCCAATATCTCTAATAGCTTTCGAGAAAATGAGGAGGAAAATCATGTTTTTATATAAATATTAAGTTTCATTTTACTGCGTAATTATTAGTCATAGAACAAATATTCATAATATCAGTTGTACAGTTTAATTAGGTCTATCAGATGCTGCAATTATATTTCCAATATCTCTAATAGCTTTCAAGAAAATGACGAGGAAAGTCATGTTTTTATATAAAAATACGGTTTTTTTTTACTGCGTAATTATTAGTCATAGTACAAATATTCATAATATCAGTTGTACAGTTGAATTAGGTATATCAGATGATGGAATGATATTTCCAATATCTCTAATAGCTTTCGAGAAAACGAGGAAGAAAGTAATTTAAAAAAAAGTAAAATTCAGTATTTATTAGTACTATTGAAAATATTCATAATGACAGTACTAGATTTTAATTAGGTCTATCAGATGCTGCAATGATATTTCCAATATCTCTAATAGCTTTCGAGAAAATGAGGAGGAAAGTCATGTTTTTATATAAAAATTAAGTTTCATTTTACTGCGTAATTATTAGTCATAGAACAAATATTCATAATGACAGTTGTACAGTTTAATTAGGTGTATCAGATGCGTCAATGATATTTCCAATATCTCTAGTAGCTTTCGAGAAAATGAGGAGGAAAGTCGTTATTATATAAATATTAAGTTTCATTTTACTGCGTAATTATTAGCCATAGAACAAATATTCATAATATCAAATGTACAGTTTAATTAGGTGTATCAGATGCTGCAATGATATTTCCAATTTTTCTAATAGCTTTCGAGAAAATGAGGAGGAAAGTCATGTTTTTATATAAATATTAAGTTTAATTTTACTGCGTAATTATTAGTCATAGAACAAATATTCATAATATCAGTTCTACAATTTAATTAGGTCTATCAGATGCTGCAATTATATTTCCAATATCTCTAATAGCTTTCGAGAAAATGACGAGGAAAATCATGTTTTTATATAAAAATACGGTTTTATTTTACTGCGTAATTATTAGTCATGGAAAATATATTCATAATATCAGTTGTAGAGTTGAATTAGGTGTATCAGATGATGCAATGATATTTCCAATATCTCTAATAGCTTTCGAGAAAACGAGGAAGAAAGTAATTTAAAAAAAAGTAAAATTCGGTATTTATTAGTACTAGTGAAAATGTTCATAATGACAGTAGTAGATTTTAATCAGGTCTATCAGATGCTGCAATGATATTTCCAATATCTCTAATAACTTACGAGAAAATGAGGCGAAATGTCATGTTTTTATATAAATATATAGTTTCATTTTACTGCGTAATTATTAGTCATAGAACAAATATTCATAATGTCAGTTTTACGGTTTAATTAGGTCTATCAGATGCTGCAGTGATATTTCCAATATCTCTAATAGCTTTCGAGAAAATGAGGAGGAAAATCATGTTTTTATATAAATATTAAGTTTCATTTTACTGCGTAATTATTAGTCATAGAACAAATATTCCTAATATCAGTTGTACAGTTTAATTAGGTCTATCAGATGCTGCAATGATATTTCCAATATCTCTAATAACTTTCGAGAAAATGAGGCGAAATGTCATGTTTTTATATAAATATATAGTTTCATTTTACTGCGTAATTATTAGTCATAGAACAAATATTCATAATGTCAGTTTTACGGTTTAATTAGGTCTATCAGATGCTGCAGTGATATTTCCAATATCTCTAATAGCTTTCGAGAAAATGAGGAGGAAAATCATGTTTTTATATAAATATTAAGTTTCATTTTACTGCGTAATTATTAGTCATAGAACAAATATTCATAATATCAGTTGTACAGTTTAATTAGGTCTATCAGATGCTGCAATTATATTTCTAATATCTCTAATAGCTTTCAAGAAAATGACGAGGAAAGTCATGTTTTTATATAAAAATACGGTTTTTTTTTACTGCGTAATTATTAGTCATAGTACAAATATTCATAATATCAGTTGTACAGTTGAATTAGGTATATCAGATGATGCAATGATATTTCCAATATCTCTAATAGCTTTCGAGAAAACGAGGAAGAAAGTAATTTAAAAAAAAGTAAAATTCAGTATTTATTAGTACTAGTGAAAATATTCATAATGACAGTACTAGATTTTAATTAGGTCTATCAGATGCTGCAATGATATTCCCAATATCTCTAATAGCTTTCGAGAAAATGAGGAGGAAAGTCATGTTTTTATATAAAAATTAAGTTTCATTTTATTGCGTAACTATTAGTCATAGAACAAATATTCATAATGACAGTTGTACAGTTTAATTAGGTGTATCAGATGCGTCAATGATATTTCCAATATCTCTAGTAGCTTTCGAGAAAATGAGGAGGAAAGTCGTTATTATATAAATATTAAGTTTCATTTTACTGCGTAATTATTAGCCATAGAACAAATATTCATAATATCAAATGTACAGTTTAATTAGATGTATCAGATGCTGCAATGATATTTCCAATATTTCTAATAGCTTTCGAGAAAATGAGGAGGAAATTCATGTTTTTATATAAATATTAAGTTTAATTTTACTGCGTAATTATTAGTCATAGAACAAATATTCATAATATCAGTTGTATAGTTTAATTAGGTGTATCAGCTGCTGCAATGATATTTCCAATATCTCTAATAGCTTTCGAGAAAATGAGGAGGAAAGTCATGTTTTTAAATAAAAATACGGTTTTTTTTTTACTGCGTAATTATTAGTCATAGTACAAATATTCATAATATCAGTTGTGCAGTTGAATTAGGTATATCAGATGATGCAATGATATTTCCAATATCTCTAATAGCTTTCGAGAAAACGAGGAAGAAAGTAATTTAAAAAAAAGTAAAATTCAGTATTTATTAGTACTAGTGAAAATATTCATAATGACAGTACTAGATTTTAATTAGGTCTATCAGATGCTGCAATGATATTCCCAATATCTCTAATAGCTTTCGAGAAAATGAGGAGGAAAGTCATGTTTTTATATAAAAATTAAGATTCATTTTATTGCGTAACTATTAGTCATAGAACAAATATTCATAATGACAGTTGTACAGTTTAATTAGGTGTATCAGATGCGTCAATGATATTTCCAATATCTCTAGTAGCTTTCGAGAAAATGAGGAGGAAAGTCGTTATTATATAAATATTAAGTTTCATTTTACTGCGTAATTATTAGCCATAGAACAAATATTCATAATATCAAATGTACAGTTTAATTAGGTGTATCAGATGCTGCAATGATATTTCCAATATTTCTAATAGCTTTCGAGAAAATGAGGAGGAAATTCATGTTTTTATATAAATATTAAGTTTAATTTTACTGCGTAATTATTAGTCATAGAACAAATATTCATAATATCAGTTGTATAGTTTAATTAGGTGTATCAGCTGCTACAATGATATTTCCAATATCTCTAATAGCTTTCGAGAAAATGAGGAGGAAAGTCATGTTTTTAAATAAATATTAAGTTTCATTTTACTGCGTAATTATTAGTCATAGAACAAATATTCATAATATCAGTTCTACAATTTAATTAGGTCTATCAGATGCTGCAATTATATTTCCAATATCTCTAATAGCTTTCGAGAAAATGACGAGGAAAATCATGTTTTTATATAAAAATACGGTTTTATTTTACTGCGTAATTATTAGTCTTGGAACAAATATTCATAATATCAGTTGTAGAGTTGAATTAGGTTTATCAGATGATGCAATGATATTTCCAATATCTCTAATAGCTTTCGAGAAAATGAGGAGGAAAGTCATGTTTTTAAATAAATATTAAGTTTCATTTTACTGCGTAATTATTAGTCATAGAATAAATATTCATAATATCAGTTCTACAATTTAATTAGGTCTATCAGATGCTGCAATTATATTTCCAATATCTCTAATAGCTTTCGAGAAAATGAGGAGGAAAATCATGTTTTTATATAAATATTAAGTTTCATTTTACTGCGTAATTATTAGTCATAGAACAAATATTCATAATATCAGTTGTATAGTTTAATTAGGTGTATCAGCTGCTGCAATGATATTTCCAATATCTCTAATAGCTTTCGAGAAAATGAGGAGGAAAGTTATGGTTTTAAATAAATATTAAGTTTCATTTTACTGCGTAATTATTAGTCATAGAACAAATATTCATAATATCAGTTCTACAATTTAATTAGGTCTATCAGATGCTGCAATTATATTTCCAATATCTCTAATAGCTTTCGAGAAAATGACGAGGAAAATCATGTTTTTATATAAAAATACGGTTTTATTTTACTGCGTAATTATTAGTCATGGAAAATATATTCATAATATCAGTTGTAGAGTTGAATTAGGTGTATCAGATGATGCAATGATATTTCCAATATCTCTAATAGCTTTCGAGAAAACGAGGAAGAAAGTAATTTAAAAAAAAGTAAAATTCGGTATTTATTAGTACTAGTGAAAATGTTCATAATGACAGTAGTAGATTTTAATCAGGTCTATCAGATGCTGCAATGATATTTCCAATATCTCTAATAACTTACGAGAAAATGAGGCGAAATGTCATGTTTTTATATAAATATATAGTTTCATTTTACTGCGTAATTATTAGTCATAGAACAAATATTCATAATGTCAGTTTTACGGTTTAATTAGGTCTATCAGATGCTGCAGTGATATTTCCAATATCTCTAATAGCTTTCGAGAAAATGAGGAGGAAAATCATGTTTTTATATAAATATTAAGTTTCATTTTACTGCGTAATTATTAGTCATAGAACAAATATTCCTAATATCAGTTGTACAGTTTAATTAGGTCTATCAGATGCTGCAATGATATTTCCAATATCTCTAATAACTTTCGAGAAAATGAGGCGAAATGTCATGTTTTTATATAAATATATAGTTTCATTTTACTGCGTAATTATTAGTCATAGAACAAATATTCATAATGTCAGTTTTACGGTTTAATTAGGTCTATCAGATGCTGCAGTGATATTTCCAATATCTCTAATAGCTTTCGAGAAAATGAGGAGGAAAATCATGTTTTTATATAAATATTAAGTTTCATTTTACTGCGTAATTATTAGTCATAGAACAAATATTCATAATATCAGTTGTACAGTTTAATTAGGTCTATCAGATGCTGCAATTATATTTCTAATATCTCTAATAGCTTTCAAGAAAATGACGAGGAAAGTCATGTTTTTATATAAAAATACGGTTTTTTTTTACTGCGTAATTATTAGTCATAGTACAAATATTCATAATATCAGTTGTACAGTTGAATTAGGTATATCAGATGATGCAATGATATTTCCAATATCTCTAATAGCTTTCGAGAAAACGAGGAAGAAAGTAATTTAAAAAAAAGTAAAATTCAGTATTTATTAGTACTAGTGAAAATATTCATAATGACAGTACTAGATTTTAATTAGGTCTATCAGATGCTGCAATGATATTCCCAATATCTCTAATAGCTTTCGAGAAAATGAGGAGGAAAGTCATGTTTTTATATAAAAATTAAGTTTCATTTTATTGCGTAACTATTAGTCATAGAACAAATATTCATAATGACAGTTGTACAGTTTAATTAGGTGTATCAGATGCGTCAATGATATTTCCAATATCTCTAGTAGCTTTCGAGAAAATGAGGAGGAAAGTCGTTATTATATAAATATTAAGTTTCATTTTAC
Organism: Metacarcinus magister; assembly: GCA_029783475.1. Lineage (NCBI taxonomy): Eukaryota > Metazoa > Arthropoda > Malacostraca > Decapoda > Cancridae > Metacarcinus > Metacarcinus magister. The sequence goes on from JAPQNM010000024.1 coordinate 2,331,033, forward strand.
TGCGTAATTATTAGCCATAGAACAAATATTCATAATATCAAATGTACAGTTTAATTAGATGTATCAGATGCTGCAATGATATTTCCAATATTTCTAATAGCTTTCGAGAAAATGAGGAGGAAATTCATGTTTTTATATAAATATTAAGTTTAATTTTACTGCGTAATTATTAGTCATAGAACAAATATTCATAATATCAGTTGTATAGTTTAATTAGGTGTATCAGCTGCTGCAATGATATTTCCAATATCTCTAATAGCTTTCGAGAAAATGAGGAGGAAAGTCATGTTTTTAAATAAAAATACGGTTTTTTTTTTACTGCGTAATTATTAGTCATAGTACAAATATTCATAATATCAGTTGTGCAGTTGAATTAGGTATATCAGATGATGCAATGATATTTCCAATATCTCTAATAGCTTTCGAGAAAACGAGGAAGAAAGTAATTTAAAAAAAAGTAAAATTCAGTATTTATTAGTACTAGTGAAAATATTCATAATGACAGTACTAGATTTTAATTAGGTCTATCAGATGCTGCAATGATATTCCCAATATCTCTAATAGCTTTCGAGAAAATGAGGAGGAAAGTCATGTTTTTATATAAAAATTAAGTTTCATTTTATTGCGTAACTATTAGTCATAGAACAAATATTCATAATGACAGTTGTACAGTTTAATTAGGTGTATCAGATGCGTCAATGATATTTCCAATATCTCTAGTAGCTTTCGAGAAAATGAGGAGGAAAGTCGTTATTATATAAATATTAAGTTTCATTTTACTGCGTAATTATTAGCCATAGAACAAATATTCATAATATCAAATGTACAGTTTAATTAGGTGTATCAGATGCTGCAATGATATTTCCAATATTTCTAATAGCTTTCGAGAAAATGAGGAGGAAATTCATGTTTTTATATAAATATTAAGTTTAATTTTACTGCGTAATTATTAGTCATAGAACAAATATTCATAATATCAGTTGTATAGTTTAATTAGGTGTATCAGCTGCTACAATGATATTTCCAATATCTCTAATAGCTTTCGAGAAAATGAGGAGGAAAGTCATGTTTTTAAATAAATATTAAGTTTCATTTTACTGCGTAATTATTAGTCATAGAACAAATATTCATAATATCAGTTCTACAATTTAATTAGGTCTATCAGATGCTGCAATTATATTTCCAATATCTCTAATAGCTTTCGAGAAAATGACGAGGAAAATCATGTTTTTATATAAAAATACGGTTTTATTTTACTGCGTAATTATTAGTCTTGGAACAAATATTCATAATATCAGTTGTAGAGTTGAATTAGGTTTATCAGATGATGCAATGATATTTCCAATATCTCTAATAGCTTTCGAGAAAATGAGGAGGAAAGTCATGTTTTTAAATAAATATTAAGTTTCATTTTACTGCGTAATTATTAGTCATAGAATAAATATTCATAATATCAGTTCTACAATTTAATTAGGTCTATCAGATGCTGCAATTATATTTCCAATATCTCTAATAGCTTTCGAGAAAATGAGGAGGAAAATCATGTTTTTATATAAATATTAAGTTTCATTTTACTGCGTAATTATTAGTCATAGAACAAATATTCATAATATCAGTTGTATAGTTTAATTAGGTGTATCAGCTGCTGCAATGATATTTCCAATATCTCTAATAGCTTTCGAGAAAATGAGGAGGAAAGTTATGGTTTTAAATAAATATTAAGTTTCATTTTACTGCGTAATTATTAGTCATAGAACAAATATTCATAATATCAGTTCTACAATTTAATTAGGTCTATCAGATGCTGCAATTATATTTCCAATATCTCTAATAGCTTTCGAGAAAATGACGAGGAAAATCATGTTTTTATATAAAAATACGGTTTTATTTTACTGCGTAATTATTAGTCTTGGAACAAATATTCATAATATCAGTTGTAGAGTTGAATTAGGTTTATCAGATGATGCAATGATATTTCCAATATCTCTAATAGCTTTCGAGAAAACGAGGAAGAAAGTAATCTAAAAAAAAGTAAAATTCAGTATTTATTAGTACTAGTGAAAATATTCATAATGACAGTAGTAGATTTTAATCAGGTCTATCAGATGCTGCAATGATATTTCCAATATCTCTAATAACTTTCGAGAAAATGAGGCGAAATATCATGTTTTTATATAAATATATAGTTTCATTTTACTGCGTAATTATTAGTCATAGAACAAATATTCATAATGTCAGTTTTACGGTTTAATTAGGTCTATCAGATGCTGCAGTGATATTTCCAATATCTCTAATAGCTTTCGAGAAAATGAGGAGGAAAATCATGTATTTATATAAATATTAAGTTTCATTTTACTGCGTAATTATTAGTCATAGAACAAATATTCATAATATCAGTTGTACAGTTTAATTAGGTCTATCAGATGCTGCAATTATATTTCCAATATCTCTAATAGCTTTCAAGAAAATGACGAGGAAAGTCATGTTTTTATATAAAAATACGGTTTTTTTTTTACTGCGTAATTATTAGTCATAGTACAAATATTCATAATATCAGTTGTGCAGTTGAATTAGGTATATCAGATGATGCAATGATATTTCCAATATCTCTAATAGCTTTCGAGAAAACGAGGAAGAAAGTAATTTAAAAAAAAGTAAAATTCAGTATTTATTAGTACTAGTGAAAATATTCATAATGACAGTACTAGATTTTAATTAGGTCTATCAGATGCTGCAATGATATTCCCAATATCTCTAATAGCTTTCGAGAAAATGAGGAGGAAAGTCATATTTTTATATAAAATTAAGTTTCATTTTATTGCGTAACTATTAGTCATAGAACAAATATTCATAATGACAGTTGTATAGTTTAATTAGGTGTATCAGATGCGTCAATGATATTTCCAATATCTCTAGTAGCTTTCGAGAAAATGAGGAGGAAAGTCGTTATTATATAAATATTAAGTTTCATTTTACTGCGTAATTATTAGCCATAGAACAAATATTCATAATATCAAATGTACAGTTTAATTAGGTGTATCAGATGCTGCAATGATATTTCCAATATTTCTAATAGCTTTCGAGAAAATGAGGAGGAAATTCATGTTTTTATATAAATATTAAGTTTAATTTTACTGCGTAATTATTAGTCATAGAACAAATATTCATAATATCAGTTGTATAGTTTAATTAGGTGTATCAGCTGCTGCAATGATATTTCCAATATCTCTAATAGCTTTCGAGAAAATGAGGAGGAAAGTCATGTTTTTAAATAAATATTAAGTTTCATTTTACTGCGTAATTATTAGTCATAGAACAAATATTCATAATATCAGTTCTACAATTTAATTAGGTCTATCAGATGCTGCAATTATATTTCCAATATCTCTAATAGCTTTCGAGAAAATGACGAGGAAAATCATGTTTTTATATAAAAATACGGTTTTATTTTACTGCGTAATTATTAGTCTTGGAACAAATATTCATAATATCAGTTGTAGAGTTGAACTAGGTTTATCAGATGATGCAATGATATTTCCAATATCTCTAATAGCTTTCGAGAAAATGAGGAGGAAAGTCATGTTTTTAAATAAATATTAAGTTTCATTTTACTGCGTAATTATTAGTCATAGAACAAATATTCATAATATCAGTTCTACAATTTAATTAGGTCTATCAGATGCTGCAATTATATTTCCAATATCTCTAATAGCTTTCGAGAAAATGAGGAGGAAAATCATGTTTTTATATAAATATTAAGTTTCATTTTACTGCGTAATTATTAGTCATAGAACAAATATTCATAATATCAGTTGTATAGTTTAATTAGGTGTATCAGCTGCTGCAATGATATTTCCAATATCTCTAATAGCTTTCGAGAAAATGAGGAGGAAAGTTATGGTTTTAAATAAATATTAAGTTTCATTTTACTGCGTAATTATTAGTCATAGAACAAATATTCATAATATCAGTTCTACAATTTAATTAGGTCTATCAGATGCTGCAATTATATTTCCAATATCTCTAATAGCTTTCGAGAAAATGACGAGGAAAATCATGTTTTTATATAAAAATACGGTTTTATTTTACTGCGTAATTATTAGTCTTGGAACAAATATTCATAATATCAGTTGTAGAGTTGAATTAGGTTTATCAGATGATGCAATGATATTTCCAATATCTCTAATAGCTTTCGAGAAAACGAGGAAGAAATTAATCTAAAAAAAGTAAAATTCAGTATTTATTAGTACTAGTGAAAATATTCATAATGACAGTAGTAGATTTTAATCAGGTCTATCAGATGCTGCAATGATATTTCCAATATCTCTAATAACTTTCGAGAAAATGAGGCGAAATGTCATGTTTTTATATAAATATATAGTTTCATTTTACTGCGTAATTATTAGTCATAGAACAAATATTCATAATGTCAGTTTTACGGTTTAATTAGAACTATCAGATGCTGCAGTGATATTTCCAATATCTCTAATAGCTTTCGAGAAAATGAGGAGGAAAATCATGTTTTTATATAAATATTAAGTTTCATTTTACTGCGTAATTATTAGTCATAGAACAAATATTCATAATATCAGTTGTACAGTTTAATTAGGTCTATCAGATGCTGCAATTATATTTCCAATATCTCTAATAGCTTTCAAGAAAATGACGAGGAAAGTCATGTTTTTATATAAAAATACGGTTTTTTTTTACTGCGTAATTATTAGTCATAGTACAAATATTCATAATATCAGTTGTACAGTTGAATTAGGTATATCAGATGATGGAATGATATTTCCAATATCTCTAATAGCTTTCGAGAAAACGAGGAAGAAACTAATTTAAAAAAAAGTAAAATTCAGTATTTATTAGTACTATTGAAAATATTCATAATGACAGTACTAGATTTTAATTAGGTCTATCAGATGCTGCAATGATATTTCCAATATCTCTAATAGCTTTCGAGAAAATGAGGAGGAAAGTCATGTTTTTATATAAAAATTAAGTTTCATTTTACTGCGTAATTATTAGTCATAGAACAAATATTCATAATGACAGTTGTACAGTTTAATTAGGTGTATCAGATGCGTCAATGATATTTCCAATATCTCTAGTAGCTTTCGAGAAAATGAGGAGGAAAGTCGTTATTATATAAATATTAAGTTTCATTTTACTGCGTAATTATTAGCCATAGAACAAATATTCATAATATCAAATGTACAGTTTAATTAGGTGTATCAGATGCTGCAATGATATTTCCAATTTTTCTAATAGCTTTCGAGAAAATGAGGAGGAAAGTCATGTTTTTATATAAATATTAAGTTTAATTTTACTGCGTAATTATTAGTCATAGAACAAATATTCATAATATCAGTTCTACAATTTAATTAGGTCTATCAGATGCTGCAATTATATTTCCAATATCTCTAATAGCTTTCGAGAAAATGACGAGGAAAATCATGTTTTTATATAAAAATACGGTTTTATTTTACTGCGTAATTATTAGTCATGGAAAATATATTCATAATATCAGTTGTAGAGTTGAATTAGGTGTATCAGATGATGCAATGATATTTCCAATATCTCTAATAGCTTTCGAGAAAACGAGGAAGAAAGTAATTTAAAAAAAAGTAAAATTCAGTATTTATTAGTACTAGTGAAAATGTTCATAATGACAGTAGTAGATTTTAATCAGGTCTATCAGATGCTGCAATGATATTTCCAATATCTCTAATAACTTACGAGAAAATGAGGCGAAATGTCATGTTTTTATATAAATATATAGTTTCATTTTACTGCGTAATTATTAGTCATAGAACAAATATTCATAATGTCAGTTTTACGGTTTAATTAGGTCTATCAGATGCTGCAGTGATATTTCCAATATCTCTAATAGCTTTCGAGAAAATGAGGAGGAAAATCATGTTTTTATATAAATATTAAGTTTCATTTTACTGCGTAATTATTAGTCATAGAACAAATATTCCTAATATCAGTTGTACAGTTTAATTAGGTCTATCAGATGCTGCAATGATATTTCCAATATCTCTAATAACTTTCGAGAAAATGAGGCGAAATGTCATGTTTTTATATAAATATATAGTTTCATTTTACTGCGTAATTATTAGTCATAGAACAAATATTCATAATGTCAGTTTTACGGTTTAATTAGGTCTATCAGATGCTGCAGTGATATTTCCAATATCTCTAATAGCTTTCGAGAAAATGAGGAGGAAAATCATGTTTTTATATAAATATTAAGTTTCATTTTACTGCGTAATTATTAGTCATAGAACAAATATTCATAATATCAGTTGTACAGTTTAATTAGGTCTATGAGATGCTGCAATTATATTTCTAATATCTCTAATAGCTTTCAAGAAAATGACGAGGAAAGTCATGTTTTTATATAAAAATACGGTTTTTTTTTACTGCGTAATTATTAGTCATAGTACAAATATTCATAATATCAGTTGTACAGTTGAATTAGGTATATCAGATGATGCAATGATATTTCCAATATCTCTAATAGCTTTCGAGAAAACGAGGAAGAAAGTAATTTAAAAAAAGTAAAATTCAGTATTTATTAGTACTAGTGAAAATATTCATAATGACAGTACTAGATTTTAATTAGGTCTATCAGATGCTGCAATGATATTCCCAATATCTCTAATAGCTTTCGAGAAAATGAGGAGGAAAGTCATGTTTTTATATAAAAATTAAGTTTCATTTTATTGCGTAACTATTAGTCATAGAACAAATATTCATAATGACAGTTGTACAGTTTAATTAGGTGTATCAGATGCGTCAATGATATTTCCAATATCTCTAGTAGCTTTCGAGAAAATGAGGAGGAAAGTCGTTATTATATAAATATTAAGTTTCATTTTACTGCGTAATTATTAGCCATAGAACAAATATTCATAATATCAAATGTACAGTTTAATTAGATGTATCAGATGCTGCAATGATATTTCCAATATTTCTAATAGCTTTCGAGAAAATGAGGAGGAAATTCATGTTTTTATATAAATATTAAGTTTAATTTTACTGCGTAATTATTAGTCATAGAACAAATATTCATAATATCAGTTGTATAGTTTAATTAGGTGTATCAGCTGCTGCAATGATATTTCCAATATCTCTAATAGCTTTCGAGAAAATGAGGAGGAAAGTCATGTTTTTAAATAAAAATACGGTTTTTTTTTTACTGCGTAATTATTAGTCATAGTACAAATATTCATAATATCAGTTGTGCAGTTGAATTAGGTATATCAGATGATGCAATGATATTTCCAATATCTCTAATAGCTTTCGAGAAAACGAGGAAGAAAGTAATTTAAAAAAAAGTAAAATTCAGTATTTATTAGTACTAGTGAAAATATTCATAATGACAGTACTAGATTTTAATTAGGTCTATCAGATGCTGCAATGATATTCCCAATATCTCTAATAGCTTTCGAGAAAATGAGGAGGAAAGTCATGTTTTTATATAAAAATTAAGTTTCATTTTATTGCGTAACTATTAGTCATAGTACAAATATTCATAATGACAGTTGTACAGTTTAATTAGGTGTATCAGATGCGTCAATGATATTTCCAATATCTCTAGTAGCTTTCGAGAAAATGAGGAGGAAAGTCGTTATTATATAAATATTAAGTTTCATTTTACTGCGTAATTATTAGCCATAGAACAAATATTCATAATATCAAATGTACAGTTTAATTAGGTGTATCAGATGCTGCAATGATATTTCCAATATTTCTAATAGCTTTCGAGAAAATGAGGAGGAAATTCATGTTTTTATATAAATATTAAGTTTAATTTTACTGCGTAATTATTAGTCATAGAACAAATATTCATAATATCAGTTGTATAGTTTAATTAGGTGTATCAGCTGCTACAATGATATTTTCCAATATCTCTAATAGCTTTCGAGAAAATGAGGAGGAAAGTCATGTTTTTAAATAAATATTAAGTTTCATTTTACTGCGTAATTATTAGTCATAGAACAAATATTCATAATATCAGTTCTACAATTTAATTAGGTCTATCAGATGCTGCAATTATATTTCCAATATCTCTAATAGCTTTCGAGAAAATGACGAGGAAAATCATGTTTTTATATAAAAATACGGTTTTATTTTACTGCGTAATTATTAGTCTTGGAACAAATATTCATAATATCAGTTGTAGAGTTGAATTAGGTTTATCAGATGATGCAATGATATTTCCAATATCTCTAATAGCTTTCGAGAAAATGAGGAGGAAAGTCATGTTTTTAAATAAATATTAAGTTTCATTTTACTGCGTAATTATTAGTCATAGAACAAATATTCATAATATCAGTTCTACAATTTAATTAGGTCTATCAGATGCTGCAATTATATTTCCAATATCTCTAATAGCTTTCGAGAAAATGAGGAGGAAAATCATGTTTTTATATAAATATTAAGTTTCATTTTACTGCGTAATTATTAGTCATAGAACAAATATACATAATATCAGTTGTATAGTTTAATTAGGTGTATCAGCTGCTGCAATGATATTTCCAATATCTCTAATAGCTTTCGAGAAAATGAGGAGGAAAGTTATGGTTTTAAATAAATATTAAGTTTCATTTTACTGCGTAATTATTAGTCATAGAACAAATATTCATAATATCAGTTCTACAATTTAATTAGGTCTATCAGATGCTGCAATTATATTTCCAATATCTCTAATAGCTTTCGAGAAAATGACGAGGAAAATCATGTTTTTATATAAAAATACGGTTTTATTTTACTGCGTAATTATTAGTCTTGGAACAAATATTCATAATATCAGTTGTAGAGTTGAATTAGGTTTATCAGATGATGCAATGATATTTCCAATATCTCTAATAGCTTTCGAGAAAACGAGGAAGAAAGTAATCTAAAAAAAGTAAAATTCAGTATTTATTAGTACTAGTGAAAATATTCATAATGACAGTAGTAGATTTTAATCAGGTCTATCAGATGCTGCAATGATATTTCCAATATCTCTAATAACTTTCGAGAAAATGAGGCGAAATGTCATGTTTTTATATAAATATATAGTTTCATTTTACTGCGTAATTATTAGTCATAGAACAAATATTCATAATGTCAGTTTTACGGTTTAATTAGGTCTATCAGATGCTGCAGTGATATTTCCAATATCTCTAATAGCTTTCGAGAAAATGAGGAGGAAAATCATGTATTTATATAAATATTAAGTTTCATTTTACTGCGTAATTATTAGTCATAGAACAAATATTCATAATATCAGTTGTACAGTTTAATTAGGTCTATCAGATGCTGCAATTATATTTCCAATATCTCTAATAGCTTTCAAGAAAATGACGAGGAAAGTCATGTTTTTATATAAAAATACGGTTTTTTTTTTACTGCGTAATTATTAGTCATAGTACAAATATTCATAATATCAGTTGTGCAGTTGAATTAGGTATATCAGATGATGCAATGATATTTCCAATATCTCTAATAGCTTTCGAGAAAACGAGGAAGAAAGTAATTTAAAAAAAAGTAAAATTCAGTATTTATTAGTACTAGTGAAAATATTCATAATGACAGTACTAGATTTTAATTAGGTCTATCAGATGCTGCAATGATATTCCCAATATCTCTAATAGCTTTCGAGAAAATGAGGAGGAAAGTCATATTTTTATATAAAAATTAAGTTTCATTTTATTGCGTAACTATTAGTCATAGAACAAATATTCATAATGACAGTTGTATAGTTTAATTAGGTGTATCAGATGCGTCAATGATATTTCCAATATCTCTAGTAGCTTTCGAGAAAATGAGGAGGAAAGTCGTTATTATATAAATATTAAGTTTCATTTTACTGCGTAATTATTAGCCATAGAACAAATATTCATAATATCAAATGTACAGTTTAATTAGGTGTATCAGATGCTGCAATGATATTTCCAATATCTCTAATAGCTTTCGAGAAAATGAGGAAATTCATGTTTTCTATATAAATATTAAGTTTAATTTTACTGCGTAATTATTAGTCATAGAACAAATATTCATAATATCAGTTGTATAGTTTAATTAGGTGTATCAGCTGCTGCAATGATATTTCCAATATCTCTAATAGCTTTCGAGAAAATGAGGAGGAAAGTCATGTTTTTAAATAAATATTAAGTTTCATTTTACTGCGTAATTATTAGTCATAGAACAAATATTCATAATATCAGTTCTACAATTTAATTAGGTCTATCAGATGCTGCAATTATATTTCCAATATCTCTAATAGCTTTCGAGAAAATGACGAGGAAAATCATGTTTTTATAAAAAAATACGGTTTTATTTTACTGCGTAATTATTAGTCTTGGAACAAATATTCATAATATCAGTTGTAGAGTTGAATTAGGTTTATCAGATGATGCAATGATATTTCCAATATCTCTAATAGCTTTCGAGAAAATGAGGAGGAAAGTCATGTTTTTAAATAAATATTAAGTTTCATTTTACTGCGTAATTATTAGTCATAGAACAAATATTCATAATATCAGTTCTACAATTTAATTAGGTCTATCAGATGCTGCAATTATATTTCCAATATCTCTAATAGCTTTCGAGAAAATGAGGAGGAAAATCATGTTTTTATATAAATATTAAGTTTCATTTTACTGCGTAATTATTAGTCATAGAACAAATATTCATAATATCAGTTGTATAGTTTAATTAGGTGTATCAGCTGCTGCAATGATATTTCCAATGTCTCTAATAGCTTTCGAGAAAATGAGGAGGAAAGTTATGGTTTTAAATAAATATTAAGTTTCATTTTACTGCGTAATTATTAGTCATAGAACAAATATTCATAATATCAGTTCTACAATTTAATTAGGTCTATCAGATGCTGCAATTATATTTCCAATATCTCTAATAGCTTTCGAGAAAATGACGAGGAAAATCATGTTTTTATATAAAAATACGGTTTTATTTTACTGCGTAATTATTAGTCTTGGAACAAATATTCATAATATCAGTTGTAGAGTTGAATTAGGTTTATCAGATGATGCAATGATATTTCCAATATCTCTAATAGCTTTCGAGAAAACGAGGAAGAAAGTAATCTAAAAAAAAGTAAAATTCAGTATTTATTAGTACTAGTGAAAATATTCATAATGACAGTAGTAGATTTTAATCAGGTCTATCAGATGCTGCAATGATATTTCCAATATCTCTAATAACTTTCGAGAAAATGAGGCGAAATGTCATGTTTTTATATAAATATATAGTTTCATTTTACTGCGTAATTATTAGTCATAGAACAAATATTCATAATGTCAGTTTTACGGTTTAATTAGAACTATCAGATGCTGCAGTGATATTTCCAATATCTCTAATAGCTTTCGAGAAAATGAGGAGGAAAATCATGTTTTTATATAAATATTAAGTTTCATTTTACTGCGTAATTATTAGTCATAGAACAAATATTCATAATATCAGTTGTACAGTTTAATTAGGTCTATCAGATGCTGCAATTATATTTCCAATATCTCTAATAGCTTTCAAGAAAATGACGAGGAAAGTCATGTTTTTATATAAAAATACGTTTTTTTTTACTGCGTAATTATTAGTCATAGTACAAATATTCATAATATCAGTTGTACAGTTGAATTAGGTATATCAGATGATGGAATGATATTTCCAATATCTCTAATAGCTTTCGAGAAAACGAGGAAGAAAGTAATTTAAAAAAAAGTAAAATTCAGTATTTATTAGTACTAGTGAAAATATTCATAATGACAGTACTAGATTTTAATTAGGTCTATCAGATGCTGCAATGATATTTCCAATATCTCTAATAGCTTTCGAGAAAATGAGGAGGAAAGTCATGTTTTTATATAAAAATTAAGTTTCATTTTACTGCGTAATTATTAGTCATAGAACAAATATTCATAATGACAGTTGTACAGTTTAATTAGGTGTATCAGATGCGTCAATGATATTTCCAATATCTCTAGTAGCTTTCGAGAAAATGAGGAGGAAAGTCGTTATTATATAAATATTAAGTTTCATTTTACTGCGTAATTATTAGCCATAGAACAAATATTCATAATATCAAATGTACAGTTTAATTAGGTGTATCAGATGCTGCAATGATATTTCCAATTTTTCTAATAGCTTTCGAGAAAATGAGGAGGAAGTCATGTTTTTATATAAATATTAAGTTTAATTTTACTGCGTAATTATTAGTCATAGAACAAATATTCATAATATCAGTTCTACAATTTAATTAGGTCTATCAGATGCTGCAATTATATTTCCAATATCTCTAATAGCTTTCGAGAAAATGACGAGGAAAATCATTTTTTTATATAAAAATACGGTTTTATTTTACTGCGTAATTATTAGTCATGGAACAAATATTCATAATATCAGTTGTAGAGTTGAATTAGGTGTATCAGATGATGCAATGATATTTCCAATATCTCTAATAGCTTTCGAGAAAACGAGGAAGAAAGTAATTTAAAAAAAAGTAAAATTCAGTATTTATTAGTACTAGTGAAAATATTCATAATGACAGTAGTAGATTTTAATCAGGTCTATCAGATGCTGCAATGATATTTCCAATATCTCTAATAACTTACGAGAAAATGAGGCGAAATGTCATGTTTTTATATAAATATATAGTTTCATTTTACTGCGTAATTATTAGTCATAGAACAAATATTCATAATGTCAGTTTTACGGTTTAATTAGGTCTATCAGATGCTGCAGTGATATTTCCAATATCTCTAATAGCTTTCGAGAAAATGAGGAGGAAAATCATGTTTTTATATAAATATTAAGTTTCATTTTACTGCGTAATTATTAGTCATAGAACAAATATTCATAATATCAGTTGTACAGTTTAATTAGGTCTATCAGATGCTGCAATTATATTTCCAATATCTCTAATAGCTTTCAAGAAAATGACGAGGAAAGTCATGTTTTTATATAAAAATACGGTTTTTTTTTACTGCGTAATTATTAGTCATAGTACAAATATTCATAATATCAGTTGTACAGTTGAATTAGGTATATCAGATGATGCAATGATATTTCCAATATCTCTAATAGCTTTCGAGAAAACGAGGAAGAAAGTAATTTCAAAAAAAGTAAAATTCAGTATTTATTAGTACTAGTGAAAATATTCATAATGACAGTACTAGATTTTAATTAGGTCTATCAGATGCTGCAATGATATTCCCAATATCTCTAATAGCTTTCGAGAAAATGAGGAGGAAAGTCATGTTTTTATATAAAAATTAAGTTTCATTTTACTGCGTAATTATTAGTCATAGAACAAATATTCATAATGACAGTTGTACAGTTTAATTAGGTGTATCAGATGCGTCAATGATATTTCCAATATCTCTAGTAGCTTTCGAGAAAATGAGGAGGAAAGTCGTTATTATATAAATATTAAGTTTCATTTTACTGCGTAATTATTAGCCATAGAACAAATATTCATAATATCAAATGTACAGTTTAATTAGGTGTATCAGATGCTGCAATGATATTTCCAATATTTCTAATAGCTTTCGAGAAAATGAGGAGGAAATTCATGTTTTTATATAAATATTAAGTTTAATTTTACTGCGTAATTATTAGTCATAGAACAAATATTCATAATATCAGTTGTATAGTTTAATTAGGTGTATCAGCTGCTGCAATGATATTTCCAATATCTCTAATAGCTTTCGAGAAAATGAGGAGGAAAGTCATGTTTTTAAATAAATATTAAGTTTCATTTTACTGCGTAATTATTAGTCATAGAACAAATATTCATAATATCAGTTCTACAATTTAATTAGGTCTATCAGATGCTGCAATTATATTTCCAATATCTCTAATAGCTTTCGAGAAAATGACGAGGAAAATCATGTTTTTATATAAAAATACGGTTTTATTTTACTGCGTAATTATTAGTCTTGGAACAAATATTCATAATATCAGTTGTAGAGTTGAATTAGGTTTATCAGATGATGCAATGATATTTCCAATATCTCTAATAGCTTTCGAGAAAATGAGGAGGAAAGTCATGTTTTTAAATAAATATTAAGTTTCATTTTACTGCGTAATTATTAGTCATAGAACAAATATTCATAATATCAGTTCTACAATTTAATTAGGTCTATCAGATGCTGCAATTATATTTCCAATATCTCTAATAGCTTTCGAGAAAATGAGGAGGAAAATCATGTTTTTATATAAATATTAAGTTTCATTTTACTGCGTAATTATTAGTCATAGAACAAATATTCATAATATCAGTTGTATAGTTTAATTAGGTGTATCAGCTGCTGCAATGATATTTCCAATATCTCTAATAGCTTTCGAGAAAATGAGGAGGAAAGTTATGTTTTTAAATAAATATTAAGTTTCATTTTACTGCGTAATTATTAGTCATAGAACAAATATTCATAATATCAGTTTCTACAATTTAATTAGGTCTATCAGATGCTGCAATTATATTTCCAATATCTCTAATAGCTTTCGAGAAAATGACGAGGAAAATCATGTTTTTATATAAAAATACGGTTTTATTTTACTGCGTAATTATTAGTCTTGGAACAAATATTCATAATATCAGTTGTAGAGTTGAATTAGGTGTATCAGATGATGCAATGATATTTCCAATATCTCTAATAGCTTTCGAGAAAACGAGGAAGAAAGTAATCTAAAAAAAAGTAAAATTCAGTATTTATTAGTACTAGTGAAAATATTCATAATGACAGTAGTAGATTTTAATCAGGTCTATCAGATGCTGCAATGATATTTCCAATATCTCTAATAACTTTCGAGAAAATGAGGCGAAATGTCATGTTTTTATATAAATATATAGTTTCATTTTACTGCGTAATTATTAGTCATAGAACAAATATTCATAATGTCAGTTTTACGGTTTAATTAGGTCTATCAGATGCTGCAGTGATATTTCCAATATCTCTAATAGCTTTCGAGAAAATGAGGAGGAAAATCATGTTTTTATATAAATATTAAGTTTCATTTTACTGCGTAATTATTAGTCATAGAACAAATATTCATAATATCAGTTGTACAGTTTAATTAGGTCTATCAGATGCTGCAATTATATTTCCAATATCTCTAATAGCTTTCAAGAAAATGACGAGGAAAGTCATGTTTTTATATAAAAATACGGTTTTTTTTTACTGCGTAATTATTAGTCATAGTACAAATATTCATAATATCAGTTGTACAGTTGAATTAGGTATATCAGATGATGCAATGATATTTCCAATATCTCTAATAGCTTTCGAGAAAACGAGGAAGAAAGTAATTTCAAAAAAAGTAAAATTCAGTATTTATTAGTACTAGTGAAAATATTCATAATGACAGTACTAGATTTTAATTAGGTCTATCAGATGCTGCAATGATATTTCCAATATCTCTAATAGCTTTCGAGAAAATGAGGAGGAAAGTCATGTTTTTATATAAAAATTAAGTTTCATTTTACTGCGTAATTATTAGTCATAGAACAAATATTCATAATGACAGTTGTACAGTTTAATTAGGTGTATCAGATGCGTCAATGATATTTCCAATATCTCTAGTAGCTTTCGAGAAAATGAGGAGGAAAGTCGTTATTATATAAATATTAAGTTTCATTTTACTGCGTAATTATTAGCCATAGAACAAATATTCATAATATCAAATGTACAGTTTAATTAGGTGTATCAGATGCTGCAATGATATTTCCAATATTTCTAATAGCTTTCGAGAAAATGAGGAGGAAATTCATGTTTTTATATAAATATTAAGTTTAATTTTACTGCGTAATTATTAGTCATAGAACAAATATTCATAATATCAGTTGTATAGTTTAATTAGGTGTATCAGCTGCTGCAATGATATTTCCAATATCTCTAATAGCTTTCGAGAAAATGAGGAGGAAAGTCATGTTTTTATATAAATATTAAGTTTCATTTTACTGCGTAATTATTAGTCATAGAACAAATATTCATAATATCAGTTCTACAATTTAATTAGGTCTATCAGATGCTGCAATGATATTTCCAATATCTCTAATAGCTTTCGAGAAAATGAGGAGGAAAATCATGTTTTTATATAAATATTAAGTTTCATTTTACTGCGTAATTATTAGTCATAGAACAAATATTCATAATATCAGTTGTATAGTTTAATTAGGTGTATCAGCTGCTGCAATGATATTTCCAATATCTCTAATAGCTTTCGAGAAAATGAGGAGGAAAGTTATGTTTTTAAATAAATATTAAGTTTCATTTTACTGCGTAATTATTAGTCATAGAACAAATATTCATAATATCAGTTCTACAATTTAATTAGGTCTATCAGATGCTGCAATTATATTTCCAATATCTCTAATAGCTTTCGAGAAAATGACGAGGAAAATCATGTTTTTATATAAAAATACGGTTTTATTTTACTGCGTAATTATTAGTCATGGAACAAATATTCATAATATCAGTTGTAGAGTTGAATTAGGTGTATCAGATGATGCAATGATATTTCCAATATCTCTAATAGCTTTCGAGAAAACGAGGAAGAAAGTAATCTAAAAAAAAGTAAAATTCAGTATTTATTAGTACTAGTGAAAATATTCATAATGACAGTAGTAGATTTTAATCAGGTCTATCAGATGCTGCAATGATATTTCCAATATCTCTAATAACTTTCGAGAAAATGAGGCGAAATGTCATGTTTTTATATAAATATATAGTTTCATTTTACTGCGTAATTATTAGTCATAGAACAAATATTCATAATGTCAGTTTTACGGTTTAATTAGGTCTATCAGATGCTGCAGTGATATTTCCAATATCTCTAATAGCTTTCGAGAAAATGAGGAGGAAAATCATGTTTTTATATAAATATTAAGTTTCATTTTACTGCGTAATTATTAGTCATAGAACAAATATTCATAATATCAGTTGTACAGTTTAATTAGGTCTATCAGATGCTGCAATTATATTTCCAATATCTCTAATAGCTTTCAAGAAAATGACGAGGAAAGTCATGTTTTTATATAAAAATACGGTTTTTTTTTACTGCGTAATTATTAGTCATAGTACAAATATTCATAATATCAGTTGTACAGTTGAATTAGGTATATCAGATGATGCAATGATATTTCCAATATCTCTAATAGCTTTCGAGAAAATGAGGAGGAAAGTCATGTTTTTATATAAAAATTAAGTTTCATTTTACTGCGTAATTATTAGTCATAGAACAAATATTCATAATGACAGTTGTACAGTTTAATTAGGTGTATCAGATGCGTCAATGATATTTCCAATATCTCTAGTAGCTTTCGAGAAAATGAGGAGGAAAGTCGTTATTATATAAATATTAAGTTTCATTTTACTGCGTAATTATTAGCCATAGAACAAATATTCATAATATCAAATGTACAGTTTAATTAGGTGTATCAGATGCTGCAATGATATTTCCAATATTTCTAATAGCTTTCGAGAAAATGAGGAGGAAAGTCATGTTTTTATATAAATATTAAGTTTAATTTTACTGCGTAATTATTAGTCATAGAACAAATATTCATAATATCAGTTCTACAATTTAATTAGGTCTATCAGATGCTGCAATTATATTTCCAATATCTCTAATAGCTTTCGAGAAAATGACGAGGAAAATCATGTTTTTATATAAAAATACGGTTTTATTTTACTGCGTAATTATTAGTCATGGAACAAATATTCATAATATCAGTTGTAGAGTTGAATTAGGTGTATCAGATGATGCAATGATATTTCCAATATCTCTAATAGCTTTCGAGAAAACGAGGAAGAAAGTAATCTAAAAAAAAGTAAAATTCAGTATTTATTAGTACTAGTGAAAATATTCATAATGACAGTAGTAGATTTTAATCCGGTCTATCAGATGCTGCAATGATATTTCCAATATCTCTAATAACTTACGAGAAAATGAGGCGAAATGTCATGTTTTTATATAAATATATAGTTTCATTTTACTGCGTAATTATTAGTCATAGAACAAATATTCATAATGTCAGTTTTACGGTTTAATTAGGTCCATCAGATGCTGCAGTGATATTTCCAATATCTCTAATAGCTTTCGAGAAAATGAGGAGGAAAATCATGTTTTTATATAAATATTAAGTTTCATTTTACTGCGTAATTATTAGTCATAGAACAAATATTCATAATATCAGTTGTACAGTTTAATTAGGTCTATCAGATGCTGCAATTATATTTCCAATATCTCTAATAGCTTTCAAGAAAATGACGAGGAAAGTCATGTTTTTATATAAAAATACGGTTTTTTTTTACTGCGTAATTATTAGTCATAGTACAAATATTCATAATATCAGTTGTACAGTTGAATTAGGTATATCAGATGATGCAATGATATTTCCAATATCTCTAATAGCTTTCGAGAAAACGAGGAAGAAAGTAATTTCAAAAAAAGTAAAATTCAGTATTTATTAGTACTAGTGAAAATATTCATAATGACAGTACTAGATTTTAATTAGGTCTATCAGATGCTGCAATGATATTCCCAATATCTCTAATAGCTTTCGAGAAAATGAGGAGGAAAGTCATGTTTTTATATAAAAATTAAGTTTCATTTTACTGCGTAATTATTAGTCATAGAACAAATATTCATAATGACAGTTGTACAGTTTAATTAGGTGTATCAGATGCGTCAATGATATTTCCAATATCTCTAGTAGCTTTCGAGAAAATGAGGAGGAAAGTCGTTATTATATAAATATTAAGTTTCATTTTACTGCGTAATTATTAGCCATAGAACAAATATTCATAATATCAAATGTACAGTTTAATTAGGTGTATCAGATGCTGCAATGATATTTCCAATATTTCTAATAGCTTTCGAGAAAATGAGGAGGAAATTCATGTTTTTATATAAATATTAAGTTTAATTTTACTGCGTAATTATTAGTCATAGAACAAATATTCATAATATCAGTTCTACAATTTAATTAGGTCTATCAGATGCTGCAATTATATTTCCAATATCTCTAATAGCTTTCGAGAAAATGACGAGGAAAATCATGTTTTTATATAAAAATACGGTTTTATTTTACTTCGTAATTATTAGTCATGGAACAAATATTCATAATATCAGTTGTAGAGTTGAATTAGGTGTATCAGATGATGCAATGATATTTCCAATATCTCTAATAGCTTTCGAGAAAACGAGGAAGAAAGTAATTTAAAAAAAAGTAAAATTCAGTATTTATTAGTACTAGTGAAAATATTCATAATGACAGTAGTAGATTTTAATTAGGTCTATCAGATGCTTCAATGATATTTCCAATATCTCTAATAAATTTCGAGAAAATGAGGCGGAATGTCATGTTTTTATATAAATATATAGTTTCATTTTTCTGCGTAATTATTAGTCATAGAACAAATATTCATAATGACAGTTTTACGGTTTAATTAGGTCTATCAGATGCTTCAGTGATATTTCCAATATCTCTAATAGCTTTCGAGAAAATGAGGAGGAAAATCATGTTTTTATATAAATATTAAGTTTCATTTTACTGCGTAATTATTAGTCATAGAACAAATATTCATAATATCAGTTGTACAGTTTAATTAGGTCTATCAGATGCTGCAATTATATTTCCAATATCTCTAATAGCTTTCGAGAAAATGAGGAGGAAAGTCATGTTTTTAAATAAATATTAAGTTTCATTTTACTGCGTAATTATTAGTCATAGAACAAATATTCATAATATCAGTTCTACAATTTAATTAGGTCTATCAGATGCTGAAATTATATTTCCAATATCTCTAATAGCTTTCGAGAAAATGACGAGGAAAATCATGTTTTTATTTAAAAATACGGTTTTATTTTACTGCGTAATTATTAGTCATGGAACAAATATTCATAATATCAGTTGTAGAGTTGAATTAGGTGTATCAGATGATGCAATGATATTTCCAATATCTCTAATAGCTTTCGAGAAAACGAGGAAGAAAGTAATCTAAAAAAAAGTAAAATTCAGTATTTATTAGTACTAGTGAAAATATTCATAATGACAGTAGTAGATTTTAATCAGGTCTATCAGATGCTGCAATGATATTTCCAATATTTCTAATAACTTTCGAGAAAATGAGACGAAATGTCATGTTTTTATATAAATATATAGTTTCATTTTACTGCGTAATTATTAGTCATAGAACAAAATATTCATAATGTCAGTTTTACGGTTTAATTAGATCTATCAGATGCTGCAGTGATATTTCCAATATCTCTAATAGCTTTCGAGAAAATGAGGAGGAAAATCATGTTTTTATATAAATATTAAGTTTCATTTTACTGCGTAATTATTAGTCATAGAACAAATATTCATAATATCAGTTGTACAGTTTAATTAGGTCTATCAGATGCTGCAATTATATTTCCAATATCTCTAATAGCTTTCAAGAAAATGACGAGGAAAGTCATGTTTTTATATAAAAATACGGTTTTTTTTTACTGCGTAATTATTAGTCATAGTACAAATATTCATAATATCAGTTGTACAGTTGAATTAGGTATATCAGATGATGCAATGATATTTCCAATATCTCTAATAGCTTTCGAGAAAACGAGGAAGAAAGTAATTTCAAAAAAAGTAAAATTCAGTATTTATTAGTACTAGTGAAAATATTCATAATGACAGTACTAGATTTTAATTAGGTCTATCAGATGCTGCAATGATATTTCCAATATCTTTAATAGCTTTCGAGAAAATGAGGAGGAAAGTCATGTTTTTATATAAAAATTAAGTTTCATTTTACTGCGTAATTATTAGTCAGAGAACAAATATTCATAATGACAGTTGTACAGTTTAATTAGGTGTATCAGATGCTGCAATGATATTTCCAATATCTCTAGTAGCTTGCGAGAAAATGAGGAGGAAAGTCATGTTTTTATATAAATATTAAGTTTCATTTTACTGTGTAATTATTAGCCATAGAACAAATATTCATAATATCAAATGTACAGTTTTATTAGGTGTATCAGATGCTGTAATGATATTTCCAATATCTCTAATAGCTTTCGAGAAATAGGAGGAAAGTCATGTTTTTAAATAAATATTAAGTTTAATTTTACTGCGTAATTATTAGTCATAGAACAAATATTCATAAAATCAGTTTTACAGTTTAATTAGGTGTATCAGATGCTGCAATGATATTTCTAACATCTCTAATAGCTTTCGGGAAAATGAGGAGGAAAGTCATGTTTTTACATAAATATTAAGTTTCATTTTACTGCGTAATTATTAGTCATAAAACAAAAATTCATAATGACAGTTGTACAGTTTAATTTGGTGTATCAGATGCTGCAATGATATTTCCAATATATCCAATATTTTCAATATCCAATATCTAATGCTAGCTAGAAGAGCCCGTCGCTGACGGCCGACGGAGCGACGGTTATATATTGCTGCCGGCGGTCTTGCCAAACCGCAGTTATCGTACCGTAAAATTATCTATTGAATATCACATAAATACTCATAAGAACGGTAATTCTGATACATAAGACAATAGAAATTTGTAAATAATGATATAAGTTGTTACAGTGGCCTATACATCATATGTATATGCATGCGAATGATATAAAGATCTTTTCACAGACGTGGTGCCGCAAACACAGGAGAGGGAGACGCTGCTGGCACATATGGTGTGCCGCAAGAACTGAATGGGTTAATTTGAAACGCAGCTCCCCTCGGCGGGCATAATTGAAGGCACACCCCAAGCCTTTCAGTCTCCCCTTCCCTCCAGCCACAGAAAATGGGGTGCAGTGTTACCGAGCTGGAGAGAGAAAATGGGGTGCAGAATATCCACGGTTTGAAAAGATAAACAAGTCTTTTGCTTTAGAGAGAGAGAGAGAGAGAGAGAGAGAGAGAGAGAGAGAGAGAGAGAGAGAGAGAGAGAGAGAGAGAGAGAGAGAGAGAGAGAGAGAGAGAGAGATTAATGATAGGTTTAGGAAAAATTCTTCAGGAGACTTTGGGAAATGAGATATTGCTACGCATATTTGCTTTAACTCGAAGAAGGAGGAGGAGGAGGAGGAAGAAGTTGAGGAGGAGGAGGAGGAGGAGGAGGAGGAGATGTAAGATGAATTCAATTACAGTATTTTCTCTTGCATAAAAGCGAAAACCATGACACATAACCAGACACACACACACACACACACACACACACACACACACACACACACACACACACACACACACACACACACACACACAGTCAGTAAAGGCAGTAAAGGGGAGACTGGGAGTGTATTTACATAAGATCAGAATTTTGCTTCTTAGATTCAGTGCAAGGGAGTGAGGCGTCTGCTCATCTGCAATGCAAACTGGATTTAATCAGACGCGGTGTAGCTGTGTGTCCGATTAAGTTAAATGGTTGTGGTGAGAGAGAGAGAGAGAGAGAGAGAGAGAGAGAGAGAGAGAGAGAGAGAGAGAGAGAGAGAGAGAGAGAGAGAGAGAGAGAGAGAGAGAGAGAGAGAGAGCATACATATATCTTCACTATTTCTTCTCTGTTTATAAGATTAATTACATACATTTACTCCTCCCTCCCTCCCTCTCTCCCTCACAGTCACTTTCCTCTCCTCTTCCTCCTCCTCCCTCCCTCCCTTTTCACCCCTTTCTCTCCTCTTCTCCCTCCTCTAGGGTGGTGTGGGCGCCCTAATACAGAGTGGCACACCCAGAATGGCTACAGGGAGTGCCTATTATGAGTGCCATTCAGGGAGAGAGAGAGAGAGAGAGAGAGAGAGAGAGAGAGAGAGAGAGAGAGAGAGAGAGAGAGAGAGAGAGAGAGAGAGAGGATACAGAAGGATTGAAAGAAGCCTATCATATTAATTGACTTTACTCCAGTTTGTGCCCAAAAAAAAAAAATAAGAGTAAGAAGAAAAAAATAATGTAGGTTAAAAAAATATATTGCAGTATCCGATCCGTTTGGGGTCAAAAAGAAAATGGGAAACAAAAATAAAAACAGACGAACTTTACCTCAAAAAAACAGACACTATTCGTTTTCTATTACAATTTTGGAGGATTAAAATTTGGGTGTGGTTGGGCTCATCCTTCCCCTCCTTTTCCCCCTCCCCTTCCCCTCCTTTCCCCCCCTTTCCCCTCCTTTCCTCCTCCTCCATTCCCGTCGTATGCAAATCAGCCTCAGGGAAATTGAATTAACACAGTTGACTGATCTGAACGTTCTATGGGCCTTGGAGGGAGAGAGAAGAGAGAAGAGGGAAGAGGGAGGGGAAGGAAGGGGAAGAGGGGAGATAGTAAAGGGAAGGGACGCTCATATATTAGCTAGACTATTGTTTTAAGTTCAAGTTTGTCTAAGGTTCAATTTAGGTATTTTTAGAGCTTCATATTTTGGTTATCTGCTGAAATTCATAGTTATTTCAGATTTTAAAAAGTTGTCTCCTGAAATTCTAAGCTTATGTGAGGTGAGGTTATATTAAGTTAGGTTATATTTGGTGTTAGGTTTGGGTAATGTTAAGTTAGGTGAGTATTTAGTGTTAGTTTAGGTAATTAAGTTAGGTCAGGTTAGGTCAGGCTTATGTGAGGTCAGGTTAAGAGGAGCAGGGATGATTTCTCCGTTTGACCAAGACGAGGGGAAAGGACGTGACCAAGAGGGAAAGGTGAAGGATAAGCTGGAGGGGAACTATTAGTCTCTCTCTCTCTCTCTCTCTCTCTCTCTCTCTCTCTCTCTCTCTCTCTCTCTCTCTCTCTCTCTCTCTCTCTCTCTCTCCCATCATTAAATTTTCTTCACCTTCATCACCACAATATGTCTTGATGTTTACTTAAATTCTGCGATGAGGGAGGCAAGACAGGAGGTGAAAGTGGGTGGTGGAGGGAGGGGAAAGAGGGGAGAAGGTTAGGGAGGAGGAGAGACAGTGAGGCAGAGGAACAAAAAAGAAGAGAAGAGTAAAAGAGGAGGAGGAGAGTGAGGGGTATTTGTGTGTTTCTGTTTGTATGTTTGTAGGTATGTAGGAAAGAAATTTATAGTAAGGTGATTTTTTTTTCTCTCGTTTTTCTAATTGTTCGAGAAATTTCCTGATGAAGGACGGGTCACTGGAGGTCAGCTAATGACAGATCCCATGCAAAAGGAGATGATATATCGCTTGATTCGGTATTTTGGTTAGGAAGAGCCTGGTATACTTTCCCTGCGATCAGTCTTAAGGTGAGGGAGAGCCTTGTACAGACTCCAAAGGACTGTGCAGGGAATGAGGGGAGACAGTAAGACAAAAAAAGAGAAGAGTAAAAGAGGGAGATGAGAGTGAGGGGAAGAGGAAGGGGAAAGGAGGGGTAAGGAGGGTCTTGGAAAGTGATTGGTGCTTGGCTGAGAGAAATTACCTCATTAAGTTTCCAAAGAAGCCATTGAAAGGGAGGGGAGGGACTGAAGACTAAGATTTTGCTGGGGAGGGGAAAGGAGGAGAAGCAAAATAAAGAAAGAAAGTAAGAGAAAATAAACAAGACTAACAGGAGTGATAGATATAAGAAACACAGCCATTTATCTTTATTCTTAACTTGATTACTGTGTCTAAGGGTTGCCCAGTTAGCGGTGCGTCCCCTCGCGTCCCCTTGGTGTCCCCTCAGTGCGTTGTGGCTACGAGGGGAGAGCCACGTGCTGCTATCCTTCCCTCGGGCCGAATAACAGCCCGAGAGTGAGGTTTGAGAGTGACATTACGAGTCCATAGGCGAGAATGATGCAAGGGGAGACAGGACGAGAGGGGAGAGAATGGGTGCAGGTGATGGGAGGAAAGAAGGGATGCTAGGTGTGAGTGTGAGGTGGTGAGGACACACACACACACACACACACACACACACACACACACACACACACACACACACACACACACACACACACACATACACACATACAAACTACATCAATAAACGTATGACCCAATTCCGCCCCCCCCCCATCAATTATTCCCCCCCCCCCAGAAAAAAACTCTAAAACAGGTGAACCCATTTCAATTTCGTGTGAATTTAAAAGGAAAAAAAGTATGTAATTTTTTCCCCCTTCCCTTCCCTTCCCTCCCCTTCCCTCCCCTTCCCTCCCACCCTCGCAAAATATGATATGCAGGACATTTTGCCGAATTCTGAAAGCTGGACCTCAATTGCATATGTTAGAGAGAGAGAGAGAGAGAGAGAGAGAGAGAGAGAGAGAGAGAGAGAGAGAGAGAGAGAGAGAGAGAGAGAGAGAGAGAGAGGTCTAGAAAAAATATAGCTAGTTTATATTTTTGTTTTTATGTTTTTTTTTGCTTTCTTTCTTTCTTTCTTTCAGTTTTTTTTTTTTTTTTGACGTTGCATCCGTGTGATATTTTTTTTGTATTTCTTATATTTTTTTTTCTGTTTTTTTTATTCCATCGGTGTGGAGATTTGCCCACACACACACACACACACACACACACACACACCACACACACACACACACACACACACACACACACACACACGTATACTATTTCCTATATTCTCACCTGTATTGAAGAGCGATAATGGATAGATAGTCAATGTGGGTCAGGTTTGAAAGGTCAGGTCAGGTGAGGTCAGGTAAGGTCAGGTATTGTTTCTCATTAACCTTTTGTATATAGAGTGAGTGACCTTTATCGTTTTTCACTTGTTTTCAATTTTTTTCAACGCGAGTGTGAACGAATTATATATATTTTTTTCGCTTAAGTATAATCTATGAATTGCAATATTTTTATTTTAAAGATTTAGTTTGAATTGTTATGGTTATGTGATATATATTCTCTCTCTCTCTCTCTCTCTCTCTCTCTCTCTCTCTCTCTCTCTCTCTCTCTCTCTCTCTCTCTCTCTCTCTCTCTCTCTCTCTCTCTCTCTCATCCGTCAATCCTGGAATCCATGACGCCTAAAAAGATATAAAAACACTCACCTGGATTACACTGGGAATGGTACACTGAGCTCAGATTACACCTCCAATCCTTTCTTCTCTCTCTCACTCACGTCTCCACTCTCCTCCTCTTCCTCCTCTTCCTCCTCCTCTTCCTCATTTTATTCTATTTTCCTGTCTCTGTAACCTATTCCTTGATTGATTCATTTATTTATTTATTCATTCCAGAGAGAGAGAGAGAGAGAGAGAGAGAGAGAGAGAGAGAGAGAGAGAGAGAGAGAGAGAGAGAGAGAGAGAGAGAGAGAGAGAGAGAGAGAGAGAGAGAGATGAGAATTTATCAAAAGCGAAGCATCAGGTAGGCAAATCAAGAGGAGGAGGAAGAGGAAGAGGAGAAAGAGGAGGCGGCCTTTAATAGATACAAAACCAAGAGCCAATCAGCTGGCTTCTAACTTTCAAGGTCACGTATAGTTCACTCGGATTGGCTAACGAAACTCACCTGCATTTCCTCATGTTATTTATTTTATCTTTACCTGTAAATATGTATGTATGTATGTATGTGTGTATGTGTATAAGACCTTAAAGATACATATTAAAGGTGGGTCAGGGGGCAGGACAGGTGTGTGTAGGTAGGTTTGAATGTATATCGTGGAAATACATATATACATAGGGGTTTCACAGGTATTATAGAGTATTGAATCCCCCTTGAGGCTCCTAGTATTACACAGGAACGAATTGGAAATGTTCTATTGGTTCTCACGACCTTCTGTGTGTGTGTGTGTGTGTGTGTGTGTGTGTGTGTGTGATGGTGAGATAGTGAGTGTGTGTTAGTCCTTGGAATTTTGAGTGAGTCATATTTTTTCTTTCTCTATACGTAAAAAACATTATTATTATTATTGTTATTGGTATTGTTATTGTAATCATTGTTCCCTTATCTATCTATCTATCTATCTATCTATCTATCTATCTATTTATTAATCTATCTATTTATCTCCTGTCGTTTATTCCTTCCGTTGCAATTCAATTTTTATAACTTGAAAAATGAAAAATATTGTTTCTGTTTAATATTTTCAAAACTAGTATTTTTTTTTCTACTACTACTACTACTACTACTACTACTACTACTACTACTACTACTACTACTACTACTACTACTACTACTACTACTACTATTACCGTAACTTTCCTTTCACGTTCTTTCCCCTTCCTCCTCCTCCTCCTCCTCCTCCTCCTCCTCCTCCTCCTCCTCCTCCTCCTCCTCCTCCTCCTCCTCCTCCTCCTCCTCTTCCTCTTCAAATATAATCCTTCAGAGGGTCGTAGGGGGGGCGGGGGGGAACACAGACCATCTCGTTTCATATGTATAAATGAGTTTCCCTTCGTTTCTCCGGCCATTACTAGACTTATGATAGGAAGACAATCACCACATGAGAGAGAGAGAGAGAGAGAGAGAGAGAGAGAGAGAGAGAGAGAGAGAGAGAGAGAAGAGAGAGAAGAGAGAGAGAGAGAACAATGTGGTTTCGTCTCATTCCAACGTGATCCAATTACCACACACGAGAGAGAGAGAGAGAGAGAGAGAGAGAGAGAGAGAGAGAGAGAGAGAGAGAGAGAGAGAGAGAGAGAGAGAGAGAGAGAGAGAGAGAGAGATAAATGACATAAGATTTAGGAAGAAAAAAAAGATAGATTTATGTCCTTCTTGAAATTGCTCGAGAAGAAAGTCTGATAATTAGAAGAAAATGTTGATAAATAAGAATAAGATAAAAAATGAAGAAATATAGAAGGAGAGAATTTAATAAAGACGAATGAATGAAATGAGACAAGGAAACAGAGGAGAAAGAAGGAATAAGAGGAAGAGAGGAAAGAGGAGGAGGAGGAGGAGGAGGAGGTGGAGGTAAGTAATGGGGAGGAAAGAGGGAAAATGAATTAAGAAAAGAGGGGGAGAGAGAGAGAGAGAGAGAGAGAGAGAGAGAGAGAGAGAGAGAGAGAGAGAGAGAGAGAGAGAGAGAGAGAGAGAGAGAGAGAGAGAGAGAGAGAGAGATAATAATTTTTTTTTTCTATTTACATACGTTGCTAAAGCCTAAGTTTCATTATCTAATTACATAAAAATGAAGGACGTAATCGTATTGAGAATTTAATTAATTAACAAACTTCACATTATTCCTGTTTCTCATTACTTCGTCCTTCCTCATTGCATTGTCTTTTACTCCTCCTCCTCCTCCTCCTCCTCCTCCTCCTCCTCCTCCTCCTCCTCCTCCTCCTCCTCTTCCTCCTCCTCCTCCTCCTTCTCTTTTTCACATTTATTGCTCTTCCTCAATTGCCGTTCCTCTTACATTTTCTGCTTCTATCCTCCTCCTCCTCCTCCTCCTCCTCCTCCTCCTCCTCCTCCTCCTCCTCCTCCTCCTCCTCGTCAGGCCGTGGAGGAGTGAAAGGAGCAGGAGTAGGAATCATAGGACGCCCATTGAAGGAAGGGGCAATATCACACTATGAAAAGGCCATCCTAAGATTGGTTCCTCCCGCATAATTCCCCAAGAGGATTGGTGCTCTTCTTCCCCTCTTCCTTCTTCTTCCTCTTCTTCTTCCTCTTTATTTCCCTCCTCCTCCTCCTCCTCCTCGTCGATGTCGTTCTGCATTTTGGTGGGTCTGGAATGAAGGGAAAGAAATGAAGTGTTTGGGAAAGTGTGTGTGTGTCTCTCTCTCTCTCTCTCTCTCTCTCTCTCTCTCTCTCTCTCTCTCTCTCTCTCTCTCTCTCTCTCTCTCTCTCTCTCTCTCTCTCTCTCTCTCTCTCTCTCTCGTGGTAATTAGTACAAGTGGTAGTAGCCTTTCAATTTCCCATATTCCTCCTTCCTTTTCCTTCCTCCTCTCCCTCCCCCCCTCTTCTCTCCTCTCTCTTCCCTCTCTTCCCTCTCCTCCCCTTTGATGCTGCTTCTGAAATTTGATGGCGGGCCTCCTAGGCATTGATCCTCCTCCTCTTTGATCACAAATAATCATCCGCGGGCTAATGAGTCCAATTAGGCCGTGGGAAGACCGCTCACGAGACCACGAGACCAGTAAGGAAGGAAGAGGAGGAGGAGGAGGAGGAGGAAGAGGAGGAGGAGGAGGAGGAGAGATGAGGTCCGTTTTCTAGGTCTTCTCTCATGTTTTTTTATTGTTATTCCTCTTAATTGTTTTCTTTTTATAATGTTTTACCTTAATATATTTTTTTTTTTCAAAGCTATTTTCCTTTTTTTGTTTTCATACTTTCTGTTCCTCCTCTTCCTCTTCCTCTTCCTCTTCCTCTTCCTCTTCCTCTTCCTCCTCCTCCACCTGCTGCTGTGAAAATATTTTAGTGCTCCCTCATTTTAAATTAAAGACAATCCGCTCGGCCTTAATTTTTGTAGTTGGATCTAAAATAAGCCTAAAGTTTTTTATTTATTTTTTTATTTATTTATATCCTGTGTGTTTATATAAATGTCAATTAAACCTGATATCTATTCTATTGTTTATGTGTGTTTATTTACTGTAGTCTGTATTATTTATTTATTTATTTATTTATTTATCTTGCCTTGTGTGTGTGTGTATATAGTAAATAGGAGAGAGAGAGAGGGAGAGAGAGAGAGGGAGAGGGACAGTGAGCTAGAATAATGCAAAACTTGAAACATAAAATAACTAATAATGATAATAATAATAATAATAATAATAATAATAATGATGATAACAATAATAAATGAAATGTTTGAATGGGTGGGTTGGCTTCGTTTCCAATTAGTTACCTCAGGCAGTGTTAGCCTTGGCGGAATCCTCTGCAAGGTTAATCTTCTTCCCGAGGGTTTAAAAATAAATGAAAAATATATGCTTAATATATTCACTATGTATCTCTCTCTCTGTGTTTGAATTCATGTGTGTTGAAATATATATATAGATACGTCTAGTGTACCTCTCTCTCTCTCTCTCTCTCTCTCTCTCTCTCTCTCTCTCTCTCTCTCTCTCTCTCTCTCTCTCTCTCTCTCTCTCTCTCTCTCTCTCTCTCTTTTTATGTATTAGGTATGTGTGTTAGTGTAATTATTATTATTATTATTATTATTATTATTATTATTATTATTATTATTATTAGTTATTTCTTGTGTTCCTGTTTTTCATAATTCTCTCCATCTCTCTGCCTCTCTCTCTTATTTGCTTAGGCGTTGACTGAGAGAGAGAGAGAGAGAGAGAGAGAGAGAGAGAGAGAGAGAGAGAGAGAGAGAGAGAGAGAGAGAGAGAGAGAGAGAGAGAGAGAGAGAGAGAGAGAGAGAGAGAGAGAGAGAGAGTATTTTGGATTAGTGTGTGTGTGTGTGTGTGGGCAGAGCGCAGGGGGTAGGGTGTAGTACTGTGTCATTATTCTCTCAGAGCCTGTCACCCTTTGTTACCTTGCTCTCTCTCTCTCTCTCTCTCTCTCTCTCTCTCTCTCTCTCTCTCTCTCTCTCTCTCTCTCTCTCTCTCTCTCTCTCGCTCGGTCAACGCCTAAACAAACGAGAGAGAGAGAGAGAGAGAGAGAGAGAGAGAGAGAGAGAGAGAGAGAGAGAGAGAGAGAGAGAGAGAGAGAGAGAGAGAGAGAGAGAGAGAGAGAATCGTGCTATTTTGTTTTCACTTTTTCGAACTCAAACTTCTTCTCAAGTCAAGTAAATTAACCATCATGAACTTTTCTCAGGAGCCGAAGTGAAGCATAAAACATTAACACTTCTATCTTACGTCACAGAGAGAGAGAGAGAGAGAGAGAGAGAGAGAGAGAGAGAGAGAGAGAGAGAGAGAGAGAGAAAGAGAGAAAGAGAAGTTTAACGCTCAATAGTAAAGATCAGATTGATTTGGTAGAGTAAAAATATATATATAAAAAAAACTTTCTACTACTGTTTGTCCTTCCTTTGTGTTATAATATTTTTTTAATCTTTAACTTTAATGCATATATGGAAAATTGAGAAAAATCGTGTTTAAGTCAATTTTTCTTTCTTTTTATAGACAAACAATAAGTGCAGGTAGAAATCGTAACTCGGGCAGTGTGGTTAAAGGCTGTCAAACTTTGCTATTCTCTCATTTATAACCTGAAGAAAATAGTTTTGTTGGACACGTTACCGGGGAAGGATTTTATGCTACGTGGTGTCAGACAAGAACGCAAGATTTGATTAACTTTGGCGGTGGGAGTCTCGGGGTTCAGGTGCATACGATTTCTTTCTCCCTTTTATTTTTTTTTGAGTGGGTGCTTGTCAGTTTTGTTTAAAGAGTTTTTAGTTTTAGGTGTGTAGGTGTGTGTGTGTGTGTGTATGTGTGTGTGTGGGTGTGGGTGTGTGTGTTCTTCTCTTCCCACACACACCCACACACACACACCCACACACACACACACACACACACACACACACACACACACACACACACACACGGGGGGCAGCGGCGATGTATCTCTGCTTATCTCAACCAGGCAGTGTTGACACGAGGGATCCCCTTGAGGAGGGGACGCCGCCCCCTCACTTCCCTCACTTCGAAGGGGGCGTAGGGGGCGCGGAGAGAGAGAGAGAGAGAGAGAGAGAGAGAGAGAGAGAGAGAGAGAGAGAGAGAGAGAGAGAGAGAGAGAGAGAGAGGTAGAGAGTAGGTAGTAGTGGTGGTTCCTTGGGTCTTCAAATGGCTAATTATGAGTCAAGCATTTAGAGTTCGCGTTCCACCAACCAACTTGTGAACTAATTGTTAAGTCAGCCTCTTCCTCTTCCTCCTTTCAAGTTGTTGGTGCTGGAGTCTTGTTGAAAGTCTCCTCTTCTCTCTCTCTCCTCTCTCTCTCTCTCTCCTCTCCTTTCTCTTTGCCTCTTGTCTTAGTTTTCCTCTTTATAACCCATTCTCTCTCCTCTTGTAAGTGGTGAGTGGTAAGTTGTTCTGGTAATTGGTTTGTTTCTCGGTGTGTGTGTGTGTGTGTGTGTGTGTGTGTGTGTGTGTGTGTGTGTGTGTGTGTGTGTGTGTGTGTGTGTGTGTGTGTGTGTGTTTAGATGCCAGTCGTGTAGTGAGGAACGACAGTGTGACTAATACAATCAAGGGTTTATGTGCCTTGCTTAATGGTAACGGGAGGAGGAGGAGGAGGAGGAGAAGAAGAAGAGGAGGAGGAGGAGGAAGAAGGGGGGGCACTCCACTTACATCCCCCCTCCTCTCTCCCTCCCCCCCTCATCACCATCTTGCCATTCTTAGTGAACGCAAAATATCAGAGCCTCAACGCTAGTCTCCTCGGCGTTAACAATTAGCCAATCATAATTACGTTTGCAAATTTGGATTGTTTTAATTGGCCGAGAGAGGTTTATGTCGTGGCGGGTTTGGTTATGTCTCCCGCCTCCTCCTATTCCCCTCTCTCTCTCTCTTTTTTCTTTCTCTTTTTTTGTTTCTTTCGTTCTATATCTGTTTCTGTTCCCTTGTTTTCTTATTAGTGTCAGAAAAAGTTGATTATCTGAAGGAAGGTAATTGTTAGAGGCAAAATAGGGACTGTTTTTATTTCTCTCTCTCTCTCTCTCTCTCTCTCTCTCTCTCTCTCTCTCTCTCTCTCTCTCTCTCTCTCTCTCTCTCTCTCTCTCTCTCTCTCTCTCTCTCTCTCTCTCTCTGTCTGGTCTGAGGCATGAGGCGGCCAGACCGTAAGAGCTACATACATTAGCATGAATAATATGCTGTCTTCTCTCTCTCTCTCTCTCTCTCTCTCTCTCTCTCTCTCTCTCTCTCTCTCTCTCTCTCTCTCTCTCTCTCTCTCTCTCTCTCTCTCTCTCTCAACATGTTTAACTATCCTTCATTTCCGTTTTCATTCACAACTTTTTACCTCCTCCTCCTCCTCCTTCCCCTCCTCCTCCTCCCCTCCCCCACACCAAACTTTTTACTCCTAATTCCTGGTTATGATGAATATTTCTCATTCGCTCAAAAGAAACAGTCATCTTTTTTTTCCTTATTTAATCCCTGAAGTTGCAAGTTGAGAAAGAAAACAACTAACTTTTTATATACTTTGGAAAGGCGATTTTCTTTTCGTCTGATGTTGAAAAAAAGAAAAAGAGAGAAAATGAGTGAAAGAGTAAAGAAAAACATGGAATATAACTTTTATTAACACATTTTTTTCGAATTTTCTTTCTTTTTTTACAGTTTTCTACTTTTTTTTATATTGTATTTTAATTTGAATAGTACAATGTCTGATATTTTTAGTAGTACATTGACGGTGAATATTTTTTAATTAATAATGTAGCTTGGAAAAGTATATTAATGCAAGTGTTTTTTCAGATGTGTGTTTTGTCGAGAGGAAGACGAGGAAGAGGAGGAAGACGAGGAAGAGAGGAAGACGAGGAAGAGGAGGAAGACGAGGAAGAGGAGGACATGTAAGTGTTGATTGTTTTACTTGTTTTGATTTACTTGTGTTGCATTTGTTTCTTGTTTTCAGATATAAGGTGTTACTTGTCTTTTTTCTTCAATAATATTACTACTACTACTACTACTACTACTACTACAAAACATTAATATTCAACTAGGAGTATAACATTAAGACTAATAAAAAAAACTAAGATTAATAAGATTTATGTAAGGCTAAGACGGAAATTAAATGCAAGATTCTACTTAAACTTTAAAAAAAAATATATTAGACTTAAGATGAATAAATCAAGAGAACTTAAGCTGGACTCATTAAGGTCAAGACAAGAGTTAAGGGCGTACGTACCACTGACCCAAGCAAGGTCACGCTAATTACCTTTGCGTGCCAAGCTACGCCAAACGAAGCCAGAACGAACGTAGGAAGATGAAAGGGTGACACAGAGAAAAACAAAAGAATATGTAAGGGAAACTGAAGCAAACATAGCGGGGTATATAATAGAAAAGAATGTTTATCTACGAAATAGACTTAACGTTCGACATATATAACGAAGTCAAAACCGTAACGTATTAAACACATATCTTATAACGTATACGATAGAGAGATAGTGTCCGGAATATAGAACGAAACTAATGAAAAGCTTCTGAAATATAAATGAAAATGTTATCGTATGGAAATGTAATACTGAAAACAACAAAGATTCTGCAGAGATAACCAAGAAAATGATACACCACCGAACGAAACAAGAAACGGTGCTCGAAACAGTGAATGAACGAACGAAACGAACCACTGAAAAGCCTCATTCCTAGTCCAACCTCCAGGTGTTTAAATCTTACTTTAATCACCTGTGCTACCGTATGCCTTCCAGCCAATCAGATAACGTCTTTACCTGGCCACCTGTCTGGGGATTTAAGAGGCATAGAAACCTAGCCTCTCCCCCCCCCTACTCACCTGTTAACCTGTGGACTTCTTCATTAAAAGTTCACCTGTGTGGGTTATGGAAGGGCGTGGCAAGGTATGGGAGATTTAGAAGTGCTCACCTGCCTTTAATTAACTTGTCTTACCTGTGTCACTGGAGGAAAGGGAAGGGAGAGAGGGAGAGGGAGAGTGTGTGTGTGTGTGTGTGTGTACATATAGGCTTCTTATGTAAATGTTAGATGTGTGTATTGGGTTTTTTGGTGCTAGAAAAGTTAGATTAAGTAAATAAATAATTGTGGAGTCAATGATTTTAAACACAAGTGAGAAATAATATTACGTAATACTTACTTAAGGAAAAAAAAACTTATTGAAACCGAGAAAAGATTTAACAAACGAACGAGAGATAGAGATAGATAAAGAAAGAGAAAGAGAGAATTGAAACTCTGAGAAGATTTAACAAACGAACGAGAGATAGAGATAGAGAAAGAGAAATAGAAAGAGAATGGAAGTAAACGTGATGTGGTTTTCTGCATTAACGCGCCAAATCCTTGAATTACACGCCAGGATAAATGGATGACAAGCTTAACACGCACACCCATTTACTTAGCCGTCCCCCTTACCCATTATCAGCCAAACAGTGTTACCAGGCCAGAAACAACACCCTTCCCCGTAATATACTGAAAGGAGGCAGGCGACTTGAAGGGAGTAGGGAGGGGAGAGTGAGTGAGGGGAAGGAGGGTAAGAGTAAGAGAGGGTGAGTGAGGGGAGGTGAGTGTGAGGGGAAGGTGGCCCCCTCACCCCTCTCTTTCCCGTCTGTTTTAACTGGTTCGTGGAGTGGTGAGCGATAATGGTGAGTTAGTAAGGTAAAAATGGACCTTCAGGGACCCATTGGTTAGAAAGTTGCGTCCAGGGAAGATTTGAAGGCTGTGTGGAGGGTGGTTGTAGTGTTGGGTGGATGGGTGTGTGTGTGTGTGTGTGTGTGTGTGGATGACTCCCTTGGTTAGATGAAGGGATGAAAGGGAAAGGGAAGGGGAAGGGAAGGGGAAAGGAAGGGGATAGAGGAAGGGAAGGGAAGGGGAAGGGGAAGGGGAAGGGTTATGGGTTGTGTATGGGAAGAAAGGAAGGAAGGGTAAGGAAGGAAGGAAGGAATGAAGGAAGGATGGATAGAAGGAAGGATAGAAGTAACAACTCTCTCTCTCTCTTAGGTAGGAAAGTGTGGAGGGTAAACTAGCTTATCTAAGGGTAAAAAAGGGGAGAAAAAGGAACATCACTTCTTACCTTACTGAGAGGAAGTCAAGGAAAGTGCATTGGTAGTGGAAGGAAAGAGAGGAGAGGAGATGGAAGGGGAAGTGGAGAGACAGAGGGAAGGAGAGAGTGGACTGAAGAACTTGCATGCATAAAAGAAAGGAGGAAGGAGGAAGGGGAGAGAGAGAGAGAGAGAGAGGGGAGGAAGGAGGAAAGGAAGTGT
The DNA here is from genome assembly GCA_029783475.1 of Metacarcinus magister. NCBI lineage: Eukaryota > Metazoa > Arthropoda > Malacostraca > Decapoda > Cancridae > Metacarcinus > Metacarcinus magister. The sequence goes on from JAPQNM010000024.1 coordinate 2,366,629, forward strand.
TGGCATAGGTGTGAAAAAAAAAGAGGAAAAAGTTGCGTGCTTGTTTGAAGATGAAAAAGGATGAAAAACAACATTGTCTGAGAGAAAGAACGGAGAGAAGAGGGAAAGAGAGGAGTGTTTGGCTTGAGTGGAAGGGAGAGAGAGAGAGAGAGAGAGAGAGAGAGAGAGAGAGAGAGAGAGAGAGAGAGAGAGAGAGAGAGAGAGAGAGAGAGAGAGAGAGAGAGAGAGAGAGAATATTAATTAACTTACTTTTCATAATTCTCGTTTAATGACCTAGAATGATGTAGAATTTAATGCAAAAAGGTTCTTATTGTTGTGGAAATTATGAGGAAAATGTCAGTTTCGTTAGGCATTGTGTGTGTGTGTGTGTGTGTGTGTGAATATTTTGTTCATCCAATCTAAAATATAAATCCGTTTTCTTTTGTAATAGATAAACATTCAGAGTGGTGTGGGAAAGCATGCAAATAAATAAATAATTAACCATGATAATAATTACTGACAGCTTGCCACAAAAAAGTTTATTGGTAAAGTATAAAAAAAAATATAATTGCTACGGTGTAAATATGAAATGAAATAATATACAAAAAAAAATGATTGTCCTTTGTAGATTCAACTTATTATAAAACTGATGATGACTGTTGGACAAAGCTGAGTATTATGAGGAATGAATGAAAACTAGAAATGACTTAAAATTACCTTAACAAAACCTCTCCCTGTACAGTTTGAGGTCAAATATAAAATCATTCTAGCCGTAGCATCTCATTACAATGGAATGAATAATGCTGAACATGCAAATCAATCCACCCTTTTATTTGACAACACCGCCCACACATGAATACATAAACAGTTGAGTCAAATATTGTACTCTAATTAAAAATATGATTAACCCTAAATGTATGTAAAGGTTTCATTATGCTGTAAGTGAAAGCATTGGTTACATTGCTTGAATTATAATTGATTGAAGTACAGAGGTTTTGTTTAATGAATTGTTGTGATGTGGTAATAAGGTGATAATATAATAATGTAGTGTGTGGTTAGGTGTCCCTCCCTCACTTCACCTCCACCTGCTTGACTTAATGTTCCTTGTGTGATTTGGTTTTGGTTTTGAGTTTGAGTTTTGGTTTCGGTTTTGGTTTTGGTTTTGGTTTTGAGCGCCGTGAGACCTTTGACTTTGTAGAAGACTTTGATGCATTGTCTAAAGCCTTGTAGTGTGACATTAAGTGTTTCTTCAAGTTACATTTGAGGCCGAACATCTTATCGCACAAGTCACACGTAAAATTCTTTATTCCCCAGTGGATCAACGCGTGGCGGTTTAAATCAGACTTATGGTAGAATTCTTTATCGCAGTTGTCGCACGTGTATAGCTTAACGGCAGAGTGTACCAGCATGTGTTTGGTGAGGTATTTCTCCTGGGCAAACATCTTCCCACACTCCTCACATTCATGGGCTGGTGCGCTGTGACACGACATATGTTCATTGAGGACATCACGGCGTTTGAAGGTCTTATCGCAGACCTCACACATGTATTTCCTCTCATCAGTGTGTTTCCTCGAGTGGCGATTGAGTGCTGTCTTGGTTTTGAAGGAGGAGTTGCAGTGTTCGCAGGTGTGACCCTTGTCCTTGGAGTGGATGAGGAGGTGGGTCTTGAGGTAGCGTGACTGGGAGAACTGTTTGCCACATTCGTCGCATTGGTGTTGCTTCTCCTTGATGTGGCGGGAACGGTGGCGCATCATGTTGTTCCGCTGAGTGAAGGACTTCCCGCATATGTCACATTCGGCTGGCTTTTGTCTATTCAGCTTCTTGTCTACCTTCTCTTCATTTATGGTTGGCGCCTTCTTCGCCTTCTTCGTCTTCTTCTCTTTTCCAACCTGTGATTTCTGCTTTCGTTTGCTGGCTGATTTGGTTGAATTTTTGGGTTTAGAGTTAGGTGAAGTGTGTGGTGTGTTTTGTAACACATCTTCTATGAACAGCTTGGTGTCAAACTGTTCTTCTTCACTTAGTAATGGTGATGTGTTGTAGGCTGGTTCTTGCGGCTCTTCCTTGATCCGGCTCATGGCTCACCTCACCCTGCAACACAGTGAACTACATTGAGTACATGGATTTTTCAGTTACAAATATACGTACTTATCTACTATGGGCAAAAACATGCTGGAAGCGCCTTGGAGGACCTTAAGGTAGCCCGCAGTGCCTATATAAGAAATAATAAAAGAATAAAACTTCACTGGATTGGAATAAACTTGTTTTAACGAACTAAATGGGGAATCAACTTGTCCGCTACTTGAAAATTACCATTGCTTGGTATTTAGTGGGACAAACACCAGTATTTTTCATATAGTACACCTCATATGGTTCACCTCAGCAGTGAAATATCAGCTGTGCAGTGGTTAGCATGTCTGACTACAAATCCGCTGACCCGAGTTCGATCCCGGACGAGGACAGTCGGCACAAAGCTCACCCAGCTGTTCATCCTCTCAAATGGGTACTTAGGTAAAACCTGGGGAAGGTAAACTGTGGAAACTCGATGTCACAGTGGCCCTGTGTCCCGGGGTAACGGATTAATTTCCACCACAGGCTCAAAGGCCAATGTGACGGGAGATGAACACCCGCACCTACCCGCAGATACAGCATGTGCCCCAACACTTTACACTTTACTTATTATGAAATGCAATGATTGTTTCAATTATGTACCTTACTTATTTATATGATTATCAATATTTTATGGGTATAAATGTGTATAACCTAGACATCACATATTATTAGAAAACAATAATAGCATGAAAATATATTGTTTAGTGGACAGATGTTTCAAGCAGCGGACTTTTTGAATGATCCTGTCTGCCTGTCTGGTAGTATAAGGTAAAGTGTTGGCACACGCTGTAGCTGCGCGTAGCTGCAGGCACTCATCTCCCGTCATATTGGCCTTTGAGCCCTGTGGTGGAAATTAATCCGTTACGCCAGGACACAGTGCCACTGTGACCTCCACAGTTGACCTTCCTCAGGTTGCCTTAGGTACCCATTAGTATATAGAGTTGTATATGGAGTCGGTTAAATCCAAAAGCCGTTGAATGGAGGTCCGTTGAATCGAGGGTTGAGTGTATATACATTAAGAATAAGAGAAAAAGGTTTGTGATTGTGTCAAATAGTTATTTCCTTTATTTGATTGGTATCTATCTCATGAAAAATACTTAGCTAATAAAAAAGTGACACCCAAAAAACAAAAACAATTATCATAAAAAACTAAAATAGTAATTCAAAACCTTGATATGTTTTTTCATTGGTAATTATATAAGGAATGTCTGATATATTTTTCTGTAACATTAGTTGAGTATTAAATCTACCATAATTATTTATAGTTTTTAAAAGAACAAAATTAAATTGATTTTGGAAATAAAAGTATCAAGTGAAATTAACTGAAAATTTGATTAAAGTATTACATTATTATTATTATTATTATAAACAATATAGTGTAAAATGATCAAAATTCATTGACAAATAAGAAAATCAAAGTGCTTAGAGATACGGCAGTCGTAACAGCGTTGTCATCCGCTATTCCTACGGCCTGTGCCTTATTATTTACCTGGTAAAGCATCTTTCAAGTTATGTTTGGTTGATTATATTATGTTAGGTTTGGTTAGGTGCGGTTTGGTTCGGTTAGGTTCGGTTATATAAGCTTTTTACCCAAAAGTTAGACCCGAGTAGAATAAAATGACGAAGGTTAAGATTAATTTTACAAATCCACGAGTGTGTAAGATTTTTAAATGTGTGGTAAGGCTTAATTGTAAACTACTTTGAACTGTTAGAGTCATTACAAGAATATACGAGGAAGTTAAGAATATATGCATCCTTATGAACGAGGGCCTTGTTTTTAAAAAGTGGGCGGGCAGAGTGAACGCCTCCGAGACACAGGCAGCGTTGACAGAGCTCTTGTGGCCAGTGTCCCCCACCCCAAACAAGGCCAACGAGAACTAGATTACATGCGTTGAAAGTCCCGGGCAAAAACATGCTGGACGTGCCTCGGGTAACCTTAAGGAGCCCGCAGCGACTATATTAAAAACAAATCTTCACAGGATTGGAATGATTTATACATAAAATAAAGAAAAAGATTTGTAATTTTTTCAAATGGCTATTTCCTATATTTGATTGGTATCTATCTCATGAAAAATACTTGTATACTAAAAAAATGACACCCAATATAGAAAGCTTATATAACCGAACCTAACCGAAGCAAAACTAGCATAACCTAATCTAACCATAACCTAACAAATGCCGTATCCTCAGAGTGCTTGCTTATAGATACGGCACGTGCCTCACTTTGGGTAAAAAGCTTATATAACCAAACCTAACCAAGTCTAACATAACATAATCAACCTAACATAACTTGAAAGATGCTTTACCAGCTAAATAATAAGGCACAGGCCGTAGGAATAGCGGATGACAACGCGGTGTGACTGCCGTATCTCTTAGCACTTCGTTATAAATTTGCTTGTAGTAAGCTCCCAAATTTACCCTAGTAACACTTATACGAGGCTGTTACTTATAAGATATTCAGATAAACTCATACAACAAATAATGCATCAGAAAGTAATGTACACTGTGGAGAGGCAGTGTTACTCTACCAACAAATAGTATTAATAGAAAGATAAGCACCGTAAGGATTATATATAGATGTACATATACTCCTCCTTGATCAGTGTTGTCTTTATTACACGTTAAATGCTCACCAGGACAGAGTATTAAGGGCCAGAGTATACAGATCCAAGGGTTGGTTGGCGTCGTTTTCGCTTTGTTTATATTTATGTAGGACGAGCGTGGGTGAAAGGCGTCGGTCGGCCTTTGCAACGGTGCACTATATTTCAAGTGATGTTATTGCGGGTTTATCCATGTTTTTTCGTATTTACTCATGTTTTAAGTAATATAATACGTTGTTAATTAAAGAAAAAATAATATGACTTCACTTGTATCATGAAACATATTTATAGATTTATGCGTTGATGTTAATAGTAACGATAATGATAATAATAATAATAATAATAATAATAATAATAATAATAATAATAAATCACCCATGTTCTTTGCATCATGAGGTTAATAGGAACATGGATTCCAGCTGTAAGCAAATCTAGTTTCCAGTTTCCAGTTTCCAGGCGGCTGTCTATGTTCATACTCCTCCATAAACATATACAAGCAAACTTGGTCCTGAATGTATAATCAGATCAGAATAATGCAGGTTTACGACGCAGACAAACAGTACAACCAACCTATTTTTCCCCAGCACGAGAGAGAGCAAAACATAACCTAAGTGAGGAAATTAAAACATTCCTTCATGTATAATATCCTTCCAAACCATTTCTGAACAATAATAAAGAGAAAAAAAACAAAACATTACACACATATACCCAGATCAATGTATTCCTTCGCGTATCATTAGGTTACAAAAAGTCGAGTGTTACGAGGGAGATAAGTAATATAGAACATGTAAATGGTAGTCAAGGGGAGTATCAGTTACGTTCCTGTGTGGTACTGGAGGTGTATCGCGCGTTCCAGTAGTACCGCACAGAGTCCAGTGAATATTTAATGCTGCATAGATTTCCTGGAACGTAACTGGTGTCGGGTGATACATATTCAATAGAGGCGTGTATATGTAGGTGGAAGAAATTGATGTGTGCGTGTAATAGTGAGTATAGTGTATCAATGTGTTAGCTTTTACTATTACTATTACTATGGGGTTATATATATATGTGGGTTATAGTTATATGTACGTATTAAATTGATGACTGTTGAGGATGTGAAGGTAATAGCAGTAATAATAATATGAAAATAAATGATAATAGTAATAATAATACGAATAACAAGATAGATAACTACTACTACTACTACTACTACTACTACTACTACTACTACTACTACTACTACTACTACTACTACTACTACTACTACTTAACCTCATTTTCCACCCTTTTAACCTCTTCCTCTCTCCCTAACCCTCCACCCTCACCTCCTTTCACCTTACCTACCTACCTGCTTACCTTTGTGCTCTCACCTGCTTAACTTACCTGTGATTTCGGGCTCATTACGTCATTAATTACTTGGCCAGGTGAGTGACTGGGATCATTAGTGGGTCATTAGCAGTGGTGTTTAGGGAGGAATTAATCGGGGTGGTGTCAAGGGGGTGAATAATGTGTGTGTGTGTGTGTGTGTGTGTGTGTGTGTGTGTGTGTGTGTGTGTGTGTGTGTGTGTGTGTGTGTGTGTGTGTGTGTGTGTGTTTCTATTTATATAATCTTCACTGTTCTTTTGCCTCCCCTTCCCTTCCCCTTCATCACCCCATCCGTTACTTCCCCTCACCCCTTCCCTTGAAACAACACCCTCCCCTCCCCCCCCCTCACCTCGCCTTCCCCTCATCTTCCCTCTCCTTCCCTCACTATACCTCATTTTTAACCTCATTTCTCCCTCACCAATGCTATTTCACTCCTCATCACCTCTCTCTCTCTCTCTCTCTCTCTCTCTCTCTCTCTCTCTCTCTCTCTCTCTCTCTCTCTCTCTCTCTCTCTCTCTCTCTCTCTCTCTCTCTCTCTCTCCTTTATTTTGCTTATTTCTTTGCATACTTAACTTATTTTGATTTTTATTTCCCTATTTTGTCTTTCTTTTCATAACCACAAACCCTCCTCCTCCTCCTCCTCCTCCTCCTCCTCCGTCACCTCTTCCTCTTCTCACACGGCTGCGTCCTGTCTTCTGAGATAAGCTTAAGACAGAACGACTTTTTTCCCTTCTCTTACTCGCGTATTCCTTCCTTTCCTTCCCTCAGGTCAACATCATCCCTCTGTCTTTCTTTCCTCCACCCTCCTCCCCTCCCTCTCACTTTTTTTTCCCTCTCATTTACTCCTATGAATTGAAGAAGTAGTTTTATTTCATTAGTTTTACAATTTTTGGTCAGATTTGGTTAGGTCAGGTAAGGTAAAGTAAGGTTAGGTAAGGTTAGTTTAGGTATGGTTAGGTAAGGTAAGGTAATGGAAAGATACACACCCACACACCTTTTCTCTCTCTCTCTCTCTCTCTCTCTCTCTCTCTCTCTCTCTCTCTCTCTCTCTCTCTCTCTCTCTCTCTCTCTCTCTCTCTCTCTCTCTCTCTCACCCAGGCAGGTAGGTAGGCAGGGGTACACGTGGTCAGGGGTGTGTATTAGTCTGCGTCTTGGTGAGTGTTCGTCAGACTCACAACATTATGCAGGAGCGTGGCAGATGCTCGATCATAGGAGCCTTGCTGATGGCCAAGACTCCGGGTAAGGCTAGGCAGGGAGAGGGAGGGTGAGAGAGTGTGTGGGAGAGGGAGTGAGAAAGGAAGAGATAGAAGGAGAAGGAGGTAGAGGGAGAGGTAGAGAAGGAGAGCTAAAAGGAGAGAGAGATTGTACACGTAACAGGTAAACTTAGGATAGAAAATAGAGTAAACTGTACATAATTTATAACATCACCTCCATACACATAGCAAAAAACAACTAAAACAAAAACATTTTACACTAATAAGACACCGTTCATAATATCAACAACAATAATGAAATGAATCACACAGTCAGTCAGTCAGTCAGTCAGTCCTCTTTACCCTTCCCGCCTCGCCTTTGTTGACATTCGTGAAAAATAACATTAATCCAGATTCATCCATGTTTGTTTAGATCGAGTCCCGGGAAGTGAGGACGGCAACGAGAATACTGAACGTTAACTGAGCTTTGATGAGAGTGAAAACGTCAAGCTAATTGGGTAGTTTAATGCTTGTTGGGGGTAATTACCTGTGTGTGTGTCGTGAGAGGGGGTCATTAGCGACGATTTATGCATAGTAGTGTGCTTGGAAGGACAGGAGTGGAATGTGTAGTGTACCTGTAGTGGAAAACAAATGAACGACGCCTAGGTCATGACTCTTATACTCTTGTTTGTTTGTGTTTGTTTGTTTATGATTCACAGTAATGAGAAGGGAAGGATAACTCTTTCCCCTCTTCCTCTTACTCCTCCTCTTCTTCCTCTTCTTCCTCCCAGACTAATTATTTCGTGTGCGTGTGTGTGTGTCCGTGTGCGTGCGTGTGTGTGTGTGTGTATCATGCATTCCTCATTTCTTTTATCTTGAAATTAATCTCGTGTGTGTATTCATTTTCCTTCTTTTTTTTCCCCTTTTTCATTGACTTTTTTTCCATGTTTACCTAATTCACGGTATTTTGGTAGTTGATTGGTGTTGGGCTTCGTCATAACTCCCCTTTTTTTCCCCTCTCTCTATATATATTTTTTCCCACTTTTTTCCCTCTCCATTCATGTAACATCGTCCACCACCATTGAGTCCCACAGTATGTTTTTTTTTCCTCTCTCTTTTTTTCCCGCGCTTTTTTTCCTGTAGGTCATCCTTGTTTGTATTCCCATCACGGCCTGTTTTGAAAATGAGTTTGTGCATGTGTATTATTCACCGTTTTACACTCTACTCTGCCGTTTGAATCTGTTTTGAATGCACCTGTTTGAATGGACTTGTTTGTTTCTACCTGTTCTCACTCACTCAGCTTGTTATGATACCTGCCTCGCTCTAATTCTCTCTCTATACACCTTTGTTTAGATGTATTTACCTGTTCATGCATGCTACTACTCTTTTTAGTCTGCATTTCTATCTCATACATGTATTTATTTATTTATTATTTATTTTATCTCCCTCTTTTGTTTCGATTTAATACGCCAGACTTACCTAAGCATCCATTCCTCTATTTACACTAACACAGGATGCATAAAAAAGTCCGGATATACGGTTCGAATCCCACATCAGCGTTATAGCACACAACACTGCCTCGTAACCCATGTTCTTTACCACCCTATAGTCTTATCTATCTTCCTGTGATACCGAGGGGACACTGAGCTATTCTAAAGACTGACACTAAAGCTGACACTCCTATAGTTCAACACAATAGTAGTGAGCCTTCTTAGCGGGTACGGCAGGGCAGGGTAAGGGGAAAGGAAGATCTGCTCTGTGTAAGGGGTTGGAATCTCTATCCTGACGTGTGCTATTAGCTGGGTGTTAGAGGCGAGGTAGTGGTGGTGGCGGTGTTAGAGGCCGGGAGGTGACTTGAAAACATGTGTTGGGTACTGCCTTATGGTGTTGTATGGAGGTAAGGGAAGGGTATGGAGGGAAGGTAAGGGAAGTGAGGGAGGGAAGTGTATGGAGGGAAGGAAAGGGAAGTAAGGAAGTTTATTGTTGTGCTTTGTGTTACCTGTGTGTGGAGGAAAGAATGTTGTGTTTGTGAGTTACCTGGAGAGAGAAGGTGTAGAGGAAGGAAGGTAGAAATAATTGTTTTTTGGTTTAAATGTACTTCATATTTATTTACTGTGTACTTTTTTTGGTTTTTGTAAGTAATTTTTGCAGTTTTATTTTTCGTTTATAGTGTTTGTATAGTAAGTTGTTTAGCGTCTATACAAAAACATGTATATATTATTTTTACTGAACGAAATAACAACACACACACATGCACACACACACACACACACACACACACACACATACACATACACATACACACACACATACACATACACATACACATAGGGTGGCAGGGCGTGTGTGTCTGTAGGGGCGGCAGGGTGTGGGCGGCAGGGTGTGGGCGGCAGGGTGAGCTGGCTCGGTTCCCTTGGATGTAAAAATGAATTAATTGAAAATTATATATTCATAAGTGAGGGTCATTCAACGGCGGGTCATGTTGCCGAAATTTAGCGCAGCCGGGTGTAACGTGTGTGTGTGTGTGTGTGTGTGTGTGTGTGTGTGTGTGTGTGTGTGTGTGTATGTGTGTGTGTGTGTGTGTGTGTGTGTACCTTTAGTAATTGTAATTATCAACATTCTGGTCGGGTGTGGACGTGAGTGTAGCGTTATGTGTGCGTATATCGAGGAGAGCGTGTGTGTATGTGTATGTATGTATGTGTGTTTATGTGTGTGTATATATATAGAGGCATGTACACGTTATAGTGTGTGCAATTTGGAAGGGTCCTATGTGTATGAGAGAGAGAGAGAGAGAGAGAGAGAGAGAGAGAGAGAGAGAGAGAGAGAGAGAGAGAGCGAGAGAGCAAGAGAGTGAGAGAGAGAGTCTGAGAGCCCCTGTGGAGTCCTGACCCCCAGAACACCCTCCACACCCAGCATTAAGACTCATCATAAACCATAACTTACTGTACTTTCACCCTTATGCCCCTCTTACCCCCATCCCTCACCCATCCCCTCCCTCCCTTCCTCCCCTTCCTCCCCTTCCACAGTTTTGCCTCCCTGCCTTTCCTAGTCTGCCCCCTGCTTAGATAATAGCAGTTTACACCTGTAGGGACGAGGCGCGTTGATTACAGGTGTGTAGGGCGCCTCTGTTATCGTGGGGGGGGAATACAAGGGGGATTAGCACCACTCACAGGTAACTACGACTACATGACCTCAGGTACGACTTTCTCAGACCTCCAGGTAGATTTTAGTCGTAAGATCTCAGGTACATTCCAGTAAATTATGTCCTAAGAAATATTTCGTCCTTAGAGTCATGTACTGTTTAGGGAATCGAGTACTGTTAGTAAGGGAAAGGGGTAAAGGTATTCTCACAGGTATATTTTAGTCATAAGATCCCAGGTACAAGTAAATTATGTGTTAAAATATTTCTTCTATAGAGAGTTATGTACTGTTACTAAGGAAGGCTTTTGTACGACTAGAAAACCCGTAGTGGTGTTAGATTCTCCTCGTAGCTTCATTATATCGTTTATTTAATACGAATACTGTTACTAAGGGAGGTTCGTCTACTACTAAAAGAATCATGTACTCTTATAGGAATGAAAAGTTATACTAGACTCTCTATGTAATAAAAACAAAATAGAATCGTGGTCTGGTATAGTATTAGACTCTTTTCTTGGCTTCATTATGTTTTCTAAGTAATAAAAGACAAAATAGAATCGTGGTCTGGTATAGTATTAGACTCTTTTCTTGGCTTCATAATGTAAATATATAATAAAAATAAAATAGAATCGTGGTCTGGTATAGTATTAAACTCTCTTCTTGGTTTCATTATATCTTCTACGTAATAAAAACCAAAATAAAATCGTGGTCTGGTATAGTATTAGACTCTTTTCTTGGCTTCATAATGTTTTCTATATAATAAAAATAATATCGTGGGTCCTGGTCCTGGAGCGGATATTAAACGGATATTCCTGGGTGGGTTAGGCTAATATTCGGGAGCCAAGGAAGGTGATTTGCATAGTGAAGTGAAGCTGACTTTCATTTTTGTTGCCCGAAGGTGGAGGTGTGAGGGTGACTGCAGGGGGAGGAAGGCTTATTATTACACTGAAAGTCACTCCTGGGTGTATGTGTGTGTGTGTGTGTGTGTGTGTGTGTGTGTGTGTGGGTGTGGGTGTGTGTGTGTGTAGCTAAAGAAAATGGTATAAGGTTAAATATAAAGAAAACTGGATGGCTTGTTTTTTCTGTGTGGTTATTTTATGGAGATGGTTAACTTATTCTCTCTCTCTCTCTCTCTCTCTCTCTCTCTCTCTCTCTCTCTCTCTCTCTCTCTCTCTCTCTCTCTCTCTCTCTCTCTCTCTCTCTCTCTCTCTCTCTCAACAAGGAATCTTCTGTCGCCACTTTGTGAAGACTTTGTTGGGTGAGTGACAAGGAGGGAGAGAAGGAGAGAAGGAGGGAAGGAAGAGAGGGAAGGAAGGGTGAAAAAATGAAGGAAGGAAGGAAGGAAGGGAGGGGAAGGGAGGAGGGAGGGGAAAGGAGGGGAAGGGAGAGAAAAAAAAGTGAAATTCTGTCTTCTGATTATATAGTAAGATGAACTGTGAAGAAAAAAATGAAAATAAGTGTTGATGGAGGAGAGGGAACGAGCGTAAAAAAGAAGAAGAAGAAGAAGAAGAAGAAGACGAAGAAGAAGAAGAAGAAACAACACTGATAACTAAGAAAATAAAACAAAAAAAAACAAACAAACTCAATCTCAAGAACGTAAAGAAAAACCAAAACAAACACAATTTAAGAAAACATTAAGGAAGGAAGCGAGAAGAGAGAAAGAAAAACAAAAAGAAAAAGAAAGAGAAAGAGAAAAAAAGAAAGAAAGAGGAAAAGTGAGATAGCTTGCGAGTTAGCAGAGAAAGTGACGTCAAGGAGAGAAAGAATAAAGTTGAGAAAGAGAGAAAAAAAAAAGTGGATGAAACATATATAAAGAAAGAGAAAGAAAAAAGAGAGAAAGAGGAAGAGGGAGATGAATTGCACGAAGGGAAAAGAGAGTAAAGAAGAGAGATGAGGAACAAGGAAAATATTGGGAAGATGAATGAGAGAGAGAGAGAGAGAGAGAGAGAGAGAGAGAGAGAGAGAGAGAGAGAGAGAGAGAGAGAGAGAGAGAGAGAGAGAGAGAGAGACGAACAAACAAAATAATAATAAAAATAATAATAATAATAATAATAATAATAATAATAATAATAATGATAACAATAAACATCGATTTGAATTATTGAAAGAAATAAAAACAAATAAATAAATAATTAAATCTAGCCACTGAAAGCTAACTTTCATATATCACACTCTTCCTCCTCCTCCTCCTCCTCCTCCTCCTCCTCCTCCTCCTCCTCCTCCTCCTCCTCCTCCTCCTCCTCCTCCTCCTTTCATTCACGTCTATCATTCCTTCTTTAGCTTCGTGCAGATAGCGGATGTCACTCCTCCTCCACTTCCTCCTCCTCCTCCTCCTCCTCTCCTCCTCCTCCTCCTCCTCCTCCTCCTCCTCCTCCTCCTCCTCCTCCTCCAGTAGTGAAGATTTTGATCGGCCGGTCATGACCGAGCGAGCGGTGGGAATTGAATTGTTTTCTGCCTCTATATACCTAATTCTAGTGAGCCTTATCTTGATGCAGCAGCATTTAAGAATGAAAATAAATAACTTCCATAGCCATTGGCACCGGTGACAGAGTCAGTAGTGAAGATTTTGATCGGTCGGTCATGACCGAGCGAGCGGTGGGAATTGAATTGTTTTCTGCCTCTATATACCTAATTCTAGTGAGCCTTATCTTGATGCAGCAGCATTTAAGAATGAAAATAAATAACTTCCATAGCCATTGGCACCGGTGACATAGTCAGTAGTGAAGATTTTGATCGGCCGATCATGACCGAGCGAGCGGTGGGAATTGAATTGTTTTCTGCCTCTATATACCTAATTCTAATGAGCCTTATCTTGATGCAGCAGCATTTAAGAATGAAAATAAATAACTTCCATAGCCATTGGCACCGGTGACAGAGTCAGTAGTGAAGATTTTGATCGGCCGGTCATGACCGAGCGAGCGGTGGGAATTGAATTGTTTTCTGCCTCTATATACCTAATTCTAGTGAGCCTTATCTTGATGCAGCAGCATTTAAGAATGAAAATAAATAACTTCCATAGCCATTGGCACCAGTGACAGAGTCAGTAGTGAAGATTTTGATCGGCCGGTCATGACCGAGCGAACGGTGGGAATTGAATTGTTTTCTGCCTCTATATACCTAATTCTAATGAGCCTTATCTTGATGCAGCAGCATTTAAGAATGAAAATAAATAACTTCCATAGCCATTGGCACCGGTGACAGAGTCAGTAGTGAAGATTTTGATCGGTCGGTCATGACCGAGCGAGCAGTGGGAATTGAATTGTTTTCTGCCTCTATATACCTAATTCTAGTGAGCCTTATCTTGATGCAGCAGCATTTAAGAATGAAAATAAATAACTTCCATAGCCATTGGCACCGGTGACAGAGTCAGTAGTGAAGATTTTGATCGGTCGGTCATGACCGAGCGAGCGGTGGGAATTGAATTGTTTTCTGCCTCTATATACCTAATTCTAGTGAGCCTTATCTTGATGCAGCAGCATTTAAGAATGAAAATAAATAACTTCCATAGCCATTGGCACCGGTGACAGAGTCAGTAGTGAAGATTTTGATCGGCCGGTCATGACCGAGCGAGCGGTGGGAATTGAATTGTTTTCTGCCTCTATATACCTAATTCTAGTGAGCCTTATCTTGATGCAGCAGCATTTAAGAATGAAAATAAATAACTTCCATAGCCATTGGCACCGGTGACAGAGTCAGTAGTGAAGATTTTGATCGGCCGGTCATGACCGAGCGAGCGGTGGGAATTGAATTGTTTTCTGCCTCTATATACCTAATTCTAGTGAGCCTTATCTTGATGCAGCAGCATTTAAGAATGAAAATAAATAACTTCCATAGCCATTGGCACCGGTGACAGAGTCAGTAGTGAAGATTTTGATCGGCCGGTCATGACCGAGCGAGCGGTGGGAATTGAATTGTTTTCTGCCTCTATATACCTAATTCTAGTGAGCCTTATCTTGATGCAGCAGCATTTAAGAATGAAAATAAATAACTTCCATAGCCATTGGCACCGGTGACAGAGTCAGTAGTGAAGATTTTGATCGGCCGGTCATGACCGAGCGAGCGGTGGGAATTGAATTGTTTTCTGCCTCTATATACCTAATTCTAGTGAGCCTTATCTTGATGCAGCAGCATTTAAGAATGAAAATAAATAACTTCCATAGCCATTGGCACCGGTGACAGAGTCAGTAGTGAAGATTTTGATCGGCCGGTCATGACCGAGCGAGCGGTGGGAATTGAATTGTTTTCTGCCTCTATATACCTAATTCTAGTGAGCCTTATCTTGATGCAGCAGCATTTAAGAATGAAAATAAATAACTTCCATAGCCATTGGCACCGGTGACAGAGTCAGTAGTGAAGATTTTGATCGGCCGGTCATGACCGAGCGAGCGGTGGGAATTGAATTGTTTTCTGCCTCTATATACCTAATTCTAGTGAGCCTTATCTTGATGCAGCAGCATTTAAGAATGAAAATAAATAACTTCCATAGCCATTGGCACCGGTGACAGAGTCAGTAGTGAAGATTTTGATCGGCCGGTCATGACCGAGCGAGCGGTGGGAATTGAATTGTTTTCTGCCTCTATATACCTAATTCTAGTGAGCCTTATCTTGATGCAGCAGCATTTAAGAATGAAAATAAATAACTTCCATAGCCATTGGCACCGGTGACAGAGTCAGTAGTGAAGATTTTGATCGGCCGGTCATGACCGAGCGAGCGGTGGGAATTGAATTGTTTTCTGCCTCTATATACCTAATTCTAATGA